>JAOWBL010069692.1:0-19251 GCA_028564865.1 Zenarchopterus dispar
GAATATTCCTCTTCAGAATCTGAGCCAGCGATGGCTGGCTTTTTTTTTTTTTTTTTTGTAAGGTGAAATTTATTGTGAAAGTGAAAGCTAAGAAAAGCAAGAGTGTAGTGAAGTGGAAAGATTTCTGGCTGGGAGTCGAACCAGGAACCTTCTTGCTGTGAGGCAACCACTAAGCCACCGTGCTGCCAAATTGAGGACAACAAAGTTCAATTTAAATATTTTCAGATCAGTCCAATTCTTTGCAATTCAGCAAACAAATTTACTCCAAAAGAATTGACATTCAAAGTTCATATAATGCCAGTTCATAAAAAGCAGCATATATGGATCCAGATGATGGTTGAGAATAAAGTCTTATTATTCAAATGTGATTAAGATCCTATTTGATTAAGTGAAATATTATATTCATATTTGACAGTCATATACATTAAGTATCAGTTCCATTGAAAAAAGCTTCTATTGTATTAATCATATTGATTGTTATTTATCTATTTTTTTATTCTTACTGTAACTAAAATACCTTGTTCAATTTCCTAACCCCAATTGAGCAAGTGTTTTACAATCAGAAGTAAAACTTTATCATAAACCAGAGCTCTCCTGAGAACTGCATGCTGTTTAAAAAAAAAAAAAAACCTCATCCATAAAGCTGCTAGTCCCTCTGAACATCTTACCAGCTCGTCTATTACAGCGACAGGACATCTGGTTGAAATTTAACTCCAACCCCAACTTTATTTTGTTTGGTGAATTAACTCTTTACTTTCTGTTCTTTTGCTTCCGGGGTTTTCTAAATTTTTCTGAATTATTATAAAATCATTCAACTTAATTAAATGTGTATAAATTGAATATATGTGGGACTTAAAGAGCAACGATGTATCGAACTTTTTTAATTGGGTAAGTTTTGCCTTTAATGGTGGGAATTTCAGATCTCTTAAAGCGATGCATGAAAAGTTCACACTTTATGATTCATTCATTAACTGCTTGTATTATGTTCTCTTGTGTGCCTGTTAAGTGGATGCTGTACAAATATATGTTATGAACCTTTTCATTATTTTTCATGAATACTGGCAGGAGGAGTCTAAGAATGAGCAGCCTGTACAACACGTCTTCTGTTTTACACCTGAGAAGCTTTAATCTTACCTCTGAAAGTGTATTCCCTGCGTTTCTTTTTGCAACTCTTAGCTACATGATTATACTTTTCTGCAACCTGACGTTAATCCTCACCATTGTGCTGAACAAATCTCTGCATCAGCCGATGCATCTCATTCTGCTGAACCTCCCCGTCAACGACCTGATAGGCTCGTCGGCGCTCTTCCCACAGCTCTTGAAAGAAATCCTAACCAACAGCGGGGTGATTGACTACTCAGCTTGTGTTGCTCAGGCATTTTTCATCCACATCTATGCAGCAGGCACCGTGTTCTTTCTGGCTGCTATGGCTTATGACAGATACATTGCCATATGTTACCCTTTGCAGTACAACACTGTTATGACTGGTGCTCATACCATGAAAATAATCACTCTTGTGTGGTCAGCTTGTCTCGTTTTAGTGGGCATTCTTTTTATTCTGCTTCTCCGTTTACGACACTGTCGATCTGAAATAACACACCCTTACTGTGACAATGCAAATCTGGTGGCTCTGGTATGTGGAGACACGACCATAAACAACATTTACGGGCTTTTCATAAGTGCTCTTTCACAAGTGGTGGCTAATGGGATGGTTTTGTACACATACCTGCGGGTCCTGATGGCATGTTTTCGATCTAAACAGTCAGACACTAAAGCCAAGGCTCTGCAGACATGCGCAACACATCTGGTTGTTTTCCTCTTGCTTGAGTGTTTAGGCCTTTTCACCATCATATCATACAGACTGCCGAACATTTCGCCACATTTAAGAAGATTCATGGGGGTGTCCACATTAATTTTCCCCCCAACACTAAATCCAATCATCTATGGTTTGAGAACGAAAGAAATTCGAGAAAAAATGATTTACTTTTTTAGGAATAAGTTGCATTCATGTCAATGCAGTGTCTCTTGACTTACTCTCATCTTGCAGGTGGGAAATATTTCAGCTAATTTTCTTCTCCAAACAACAATATTTTCTTTTTTCTTGCCATCTCAAGAAAGGACAGGTGTATCCTCCTCCCAAGGGTCTCCTTAACAGAATTTATGTTTACAAAAGGTCCTTCTTCAGACTATTACACATTATCTGGCTGTTGTAAATATATATTCCTGTAAATTTTGCCTCTTATAACTTGTGTCGTGTGTGTCAAAGCTTTTCACTTGGTTTCACTTGTCGGTTTATGTTACACAAGGTTATGTCCAGAAACATCACCAACAGCCAAAACATGACTATATACTTTTGCATGTAAAAATTTAGCAACATTGAATTCATTTGATCAAATATAATCTGTAAAATTAGAAAAAATTAATATATGGTAATCTTCTTTATTTTCGTTCTTCTGTGAAATCTGTATTCAGGCAGATTTGTGACAGTGATTTCATTTTTAATATGATATTGAAAAACAGACTGCAAATGTGGTTTGAACTTGAAGTATGTACTTTAATATTTTGTCTTTGAGCTCCTGTGATTTCTTTGATAAGTCAATAAAAACATTTGTTTTATCAACAACATCCTTGTTTCCAAATTTCAGAATTATAATAAAGATGTTACGAAGGCTTTTTTTAAATATGTCTTGTATTCTATTACATTTAAGAAGGGAGAAACAAAAAGTATGACAAGAAAAAAAAAACTCTAATGTATGCTATGTCTGAAATAGAGGAACAACCTGGAAAGTCATCAAAGGGTCATCAAAGGGTCACACAGATCCAAATGCACCAAAGAACCATAAACACTTACTCCTGCGATCAATGTAAAATCTATGAAATATGGAAGCCTATTTTGGCCACCTAAATTTTTTTTTCACATATGGTATGTCATAGTTATGAGATAGAAAGTCATAATTGTGAGATAGGAAGTCATAATTATGACATAATAAGTCATAATTATGAGATTCAAAGAAATAATTATGGGATTCAAAGTCATAATTGTGACATAAAAATTACAGTTACAGATGCCATTAGGATACAGCTTTGGAGTAACAATTTATATTTTCAGTGATTTAATGTAAACATTTTTATAACAGTACTTCATAAAATGTACTTCATAATTAAGACATTTTTTTTTTAGGAGGCAGAATGTTATGATTTGGGATTCTGCCATCCTAACCCTCCTACAGCCAGCAGGTGGCGAGATGAGCCCTGGATGCCGTCACACCTGCAAGCAGTTGAGCACTGATCAGCCGGCTTCTTAATCAACCTGCACCTGTCCGCTGGTATGGGATTATTATCCTTTTGCCTCCAAGATGCATGTACTACGCTTCGTAGCCCAGAAAAGGTCAAGCTGTATTAATCCTAGTGCCTGAGAGCCTAGTGGTGAACCTTAGTTATTTAGACTCTCCATGCTTTTTTTTTTTTTTTTTGCCCATGATGATGGTGAATTTTTGTTAGCCTTTATACCTAGTGTTTTGTTATATTCTGAGGAATCTTCTGTTGTTGACAGACAATGCCGAATAAAGGCTATTTTGATTACACTCTGCAACTGGGTCCTGGACTAACTGATACCTAACGCAGAAACAGGCTTCCATAAAAATCAATAAGAAAACTGACATGCATGTGTGGGTTGTGTGTGTGTGTGTGTGTGTGTGTGTTTATTTTTTGACTGAAATGAAGCTGGGGGGTACCCAGAGAAAACTCTGTTTTCTGTGTTACATGTAAACTCCACATAGAAACAATACACAGGAACCCCAAGATTATATTTAAACCAGGAACAGTCTGCCACAAATGTGGAGCCATGTTAAAATGAAATAAAGTGTTTTAAATCTACAAAACATCCATTTGATTAATGAAATCCTGACATAGCATCATTTTGCAGCAAAAGTCATCTTGAGACTTTACACAGAAAGCCAATTCAGTCTAATCAAGAACTCAAGTTCCGCTTAAGTTTAAGCATTTTCAGTTCAGTCCAATTCACTGTAATTCAGTTTATCAAATTTATTCCAACAGAGTCCCAATGCAAAGTTCATATAATGCTGTTTCTTAAAAAAGCAGCCAGGATAAGAAACCCAGTATCAAATCCTCACTTCAGTGCATCTGCACACTAAGTCAAATATTATGTTAATTATGATGAAGAAAAAGCTTCAATAAAAATTATTGGTATCTTCACTGACGAACCCTTTTTTTTTTTTTGATGACCTCTGCTTGGACATTTTTATTAACAATAGTATTCCCCTCAAAGAAAACACAGAAATGATCATACCAACATCTATCACCACAACCTTGGAAATATTAAGATCTTTGAACATATATACTTCCAGACTGTACTGTGGGGTGTTTTTTTCACATGCTGGATTTGTCATGGGTTTGGTTTTCGGTTGGTTCCTGTTTTATTTTGAAAATCTGTCCATGTGTTTGTCCTGTCTGCCTGACTTTTTTTGCACCTGTATCTTGTCAGTCTTGTCCTTTCCTTCCTCCTTGCTGGGTCATACTGTTTGCCTCCCTTGGATGTAGATCTTGCTTGTGAAGGTATTTTGAGTTTTTTTTGGTTAGTCCCTGTTTGTGTAGCTCTTTTGTTTGATTAAAGTATTTTTTTTCTTGTTTTGCACTCTTGCCACCCTCATCTCCTGCATTTGGGTCCTGCTATAATCTCTTCTACATCATAACAAAATTAGTCCTGGTGGTTATTGACATGGATGCCAAAATCACCAATAAAGTCTTTAGAATCAAAGTCAACACAGATGGTGGACAGCAGTTCAGCAAGGTCTTAAATAAAGGATGTAGAGTATTTTGGTGGTCTGTACATGTTAAAGAACAGCACACGAGTAGGGGGAGTTAGCCTGAAGAGTAACATATTCAAATGAAGCAAAGTGGAAAAATGTTGCATTGGATTCAATGTCAAAGTGTGATATTAAAGGTTGCTGTTGTCATGGTAATACATATTTACTTGTTTTTGTGAACCTTTCATGACCTGTGTTGTGTTTGACATTGTTTTCCAGCACATAGCTTCAGCTGAGTGTGTTTAGTGTGAGAAATAGAAGAGATTATGTCGAAATCAATATGGAAGTGAAAACTAGTGGAGCCATCTAGATCCCCTCTTTGGTATTAATTTAGAATATTGTCCAATATTGCAATATTGTACAAGTACACCAGAGGGCGCCATCAGTACACAGCTAATTCATTCATGCCAACAAAACCAGGAGGTGCACTGATTTGCTCACTCTGGGCTCAACATTGTACAGCGCTGCCCTACTGTTTTCATGAAATCCAATGGAAGACAGGAGAGGTCAGCGGCAATAACAAAGTGTGTTCAAATTGTATTATAAAGACATTTAAGCATCAAAATTGCTGAAGTAGTGTCAAAGGAAAACAAAGAAATGAAGGGAATGCAATTTTGTTGTAAGCAGATTACTGGCTATACAGCAAATTACAAGTGGATGTATAATCAGAATTCCCTTGAGATAAAATGTATTTTTCAAGGGATACCTGGCCAAGAGGCACAGCAGTACAGTCTGCAAAACAAAATTAAAAAATTACATACATTTGAGACATTTTAAAATCATTTAGGTGCACCAGTGCAAAGAGAAAAACCATTGAAAAGTCTACAAGTGCAGAGCATATAACTAATGGCATCATAAAATAATTTAAGAATAACTTAATCATTCCAGATGCCACTTCTTACAAACATATTTATGAAAATGTTATGCAATGTACCATTCAATATTTTTATTAAAATCTTAAACCTTTAAAGCCTGACATATAAACATAAAATCATTTTTTAAGTGTTTATTATATATTGAAATAGAAATTTAAAACATACCTATTTTTGTCATTAGCAGTTTCTAAATAATACTTTTGTTATGTCATTATGATCATTGTGAGTACCTTGGATAATTTTAACTTAGGGTGGTTATGGAGGTGGTACAGATGTCTCAAAATTCATGTGTCAAATATGATACAGCCAGTATTTTAGGGTTAAAATTACATATACTGACTATGTAGTTCAGTTTCAAATTATCTGAGAAAAAAAAAAATCTCCATTGGGCTTTTATTGGCATAATACCGATGATGTAATCATTACCAATAAACTTAATTCGCATCACATGTATGCCATGTCATAAAGTTTTTCTCTGAAGAAGTGCCAGATGACGAAGTGATCGAATAAAGATCCAAATGCAGGAAACTTGATAGTCTGTCCCTGTTTAAATGTAGAACTTGTGCTGTGTGTCGGGCCTTGTGGTTAAATAGAGACTTCATTTTATGTTTAAATGTGTTATATTTTTCTGCTCTAGCTTTTTGCTGCCTTCATATGACTCTCTACGTGGTAATAAACCTGTCCTATATTTACCCCTCATTACATGACGTTATAGAGGATTATTTGATATACCTTATGTGTAAGCAATATTTCAACACCGTCTTAGAAAACTTTATGAAACTTGCACCATAACATAATTGATTGATCTACGTGAAGCTTTTTTGTGTAAATGGACATGCAAATAGCTGCACTGAGATATTTGATATCAAAACAATTTGTAAAATTGTTGCAAAAAGGCTACTTTTGACATAAAGGAGAGGAAAATGTAATGGTTTAAGGTCAGCTCAAACCCACTTCCTCCTTGTTGTATTTCTGAATGATCCATTCTCCACTCAGCTGCAGCTTATGCATAAGCATAGGTCCTCCACAGCCTTTAAGGTGCTCCATGGTATAAAGTTGGCCATAAAACATACCATTTGCAGAGAGTTCAAACTAGTCATCTTCATTTGAAGCTATCTAAATAAATACATTTCAGTGCTTAATTGTAAAGCTTGTCAATGCCTTCAGTGCATGAGATATGCACAATCTGGATCCATCCTGCTTTGTCCAACGGTTCAGGCTGGTGTTGGTGGTTTAGTGGTGTGGGGAATATTTTCTTGGTACACTTTGGGCCTCTTAACTCATGAGCACAGTTGAAATGCCATAGCCTGTCTGTGTGTTGTTGCTGACCATGTTCAGTGCTTCATCACCACAGTGTACCCATTTTCTAATGACATCCTCCAGCAGGTCGGGTCGCCAGGGCAGTAGCCTGAGCAGAGAGGCTTCCCTCTCCCCACCCACCTCCTCCAGCTCTTCTGGAGGGATACTGAGGCATTCCCAGGCCAGTCAAGAGATATCATCTCTCCAGTGTGCTCTGAGTCTTCCACGGGGCCTCCTCCCAGTTCAACATGCCTGAAACACCTCCTGAGAGAGGAGTTTAGAGGGTATCTTCAGCAGATGCCTGAACGACCTTTGCCCGTTTAAGCCACCTAACAATTTTCCAGAATCTTCTCAGAGCCACTTGGAGAACTGACCACATGAGCATCAATATAATTTATTTTTCTTCTGAATTTGATGTCTGAAATTTGTAGAAATGTTTGTTTGTTGTATTAAGCATACCAACTTTAATCAATATAATTTGCACTATATGTGTTGAGTGTATTTCAAATGTAAACAATGTAAACTTCTTTTATAAATGCATACATGTCTCAGACTTTAGGCTGATGTGTGGGCTTGATCAAGTTATTGCAAATTGCTAAACCATTTTATATATGAATAAATGGAATAACAACTTGTGATTATGATTACTGTGATGAAAATGTGGGTTTTTTTGTAGTAGTTGATCCAGTCAACTCTGAAAAGTTAAATATTTTTTGTAGCATAGAGCGAAGTTGCAAGATTTGACATTTTAACCTCCTAAGACCTGGAATACAGATATGTGGATGTCACACATTTTGTTGTCTATGTCGCAATATTTATTTTCTAAACTAGGATTCAATGCAACAAGAAAAAAATTTGCCCCAGGTCTTAGAAGGTTAAAGCAGAATAAGTAGATGAAAAAGTGCAGCAAAATGTAAAACTATTAAAGAACACTGACTGCAGTCTAAGATAATCATGAAATAAAAAAAATCAAAGCAATTTCCTAACTCTAGTTGTAAGTTACGGAGGGAAACCTTGTAATTATTCTTGATCATGATTCTTGATCATAGTTTTTACAACACACACACACACTCACACACACAACCGCATAGGGGTAGAGAAGAGGAAAATCTGGGTGTATCGCTCATTACAAAACTGGGCAGATATCAGCTGTCATGTTTGGGATATAAAGTAAAACATGATTTAATAACAGTTTATATCAGAAACCACATTTAATGATGATCTGCTTTATCAATTACTGTAGTTTTGTACTTTGTTTTTGTGTCTGGGTTTTTTTACTCTTTGCTTCCAACATAAACTACTTGCATAATTTATGTTGGAAGGATATAAAACTGTTGTAACTAATATCTCAAATTTATAACAGAAAAGATGTTTCTTATATGTTTAATTCATCAACCTGGGATGTGCAGAACCAATCCAAACTGGCTTCGAATGTTTACCAGCATCTGATTTGTTGTTGTTGGTATGTCATCATCCATGATAGGGACTTCATGTCCCACTGAAGTTTGTTACTAAGCAAGCCCAACTAGTCATTGTGTTATGGTTACCAAACAGTTGGTTACTGTTTTCATCCTAACTTTGCTCATTAGCTTAATGACTTCTCTGTTTACGGTGTTGACAGAAAAGATGAGTCACAGGCAGCCCTCAAGAGTGATTTATCTTCAGTACTTCATGCTGGTAACGAACCTCGGAGGACTTTGTGACAGAAAGCTGTAAACAGCAACAGTTTTGGCAGCAGTTCCAGCCGTTGACTAGGGGGTTTTTGAAAGTTCTTACAGTCTAAAGTATTTTACGTACACGTTGAGTTTTAGGCTATTCCATGTATGTATTTTAAGTCTTTGAAATGGAACAAAATATCAAAAAATAGTCAAGCAGATGTCTACGATTTATTGTACTAAAATACATCTATTAATGATTCCAAAAGGATATGATTATGTATTAATGCATGCCAGTTAATAAGTAGTTTTTAACCACATTTCCAGAATGGCTTGCAGGTTTTGGGGTTCTACAAAAGCCAATTTGTGACAGGTGAGGGTGACAGGGTTAGGTGTAGAAGCGTAATTTTTTCTTATCAAGAATACATTGTGGCTCAAAATTTTGTGCCAAACTGTCAGAGAAGGATCAATCATTTGAAATGTCTGGACCCTAGATCTGTCACCAATTGAATATGTTATATATGGCTCGAGAATCAAGCAATATTGAGTACAGCCAGTTGAGCTTACGGAATATTGAGTTCAGTTGGAATAAACTGATTTCTCTTCCAAACCTGCAACAGTTAATGTCCTCTGTTATGGAACCAATAAAAAGTGTAATGATGGTTCCCTTCTAATAAAGAATTGAGTTTTTATCTTGTTAACATTTGTAAAATTGTTCTTTTTTCTTTTTACTTGTTTCAGCACAAAGAGCAAAAGAAGCCATCAGCACTAGCTGTGGATTTCTAATTTGAATCCACTGAGAATCCCTCTAAAAAAACTAAGGTTTGAATCTGTTTGTTCTCTGAGAGAAACTGAAGGAATTGGTCTTAAATGAAGGAATCAAACATGACTGCCCCATGTGGATTTACACCTCACTCAACTTTGTTGTGAAGAACTGCTTGAATTTGAAGCTTGCAGGCTATGACTTAATGATAATGCAACTTTGGTGGAGAGCACAGCAGAAACAAATAATTGAAGCCCTGTTTTTCCTCAGATTCTGTGAGCTTTCATATCTTATCCAAAGACAACAAACTCCCACACAAGTGGAGAGAAGTGGAGGTTTAACTGGAGACATCACAGGGCGCCATTAAAATTTCAGCAGTTTTCATTTTTCAGACAGCTGCTTCACATATTTGGCCTAAAAACAGCTAGGATTTGCAACAAAGTTCATTATTAATTTAATGTCTTTATCCTGGAAACGCTGCAAGGATGTCTGTCAGATTGTCTTTCAGTCAATATTTTTTCTTTAAAATTACATCTTCTCTTTTTGAAGCTCTTGTTGACAGTTCCTGCATTTAAGCGGTACCTCTGTCAATATGAAGACTACAGACCTGTGTGCCATGAAACTAAATGGTAATGATTATTTCTGAAAACAAGACAAGGGCAGAGACCAGTGCAGAGACTGGGACAGATACCAAGAGTCTCTATTAATGTCTGATGATGCTTTCAAGCCTAAAGCTCATCTATTATTATTCCAAGACTGTTCAAAGTGATTAAAAGGCAAAGGGATAACCAGTCTGACACTTCTGACTGCATGGGAATTATTAATGATTTGGTTTAATTTGATAACAATATGAGCACTAGTGTTCTCCTGTATCCCATGAAATAACTGTGGATGGAAGCTTTCAAACGTCACTCCCATACAACTTTACTTTTTGGTTGAGAGCGATGCAGCCGCTCTACATTTGCTTTTTGATGCTCTTACAGATCAAAGTCTTGCCCCTGAGTTAGTTTACTCCCTTACGATGCAGAATTGTAAACTGTCAGCAGGAAAACTGGTAAGTAAGTAGATTTTCCACAAATCTAAAAAATTATTCAATAGAAATTGTTTCATTACATAAAAAGCTGCCATAGTGGCCCAAGTGAATGGAATTTAGTGGTAAAGTAGGAGACTGGAAATAAGTTCAGGCTGCTGTTCAGCATTTTAGCATTAATGAAAAAGAGCCATAGCTCTAGTGAATAGTATCTTTTCTCAGGGATTAGCAGCAATGATCTTATGACCTTCTTTTGATAATATCATCCATCAATCCATAATCTATACCTACTTATTCCTACTCCAGGGTTCTGCTGGAGCCTATTCCAGCTCTCTTCAGGCAAAAGGCAGGGCTTCTTTTATTAGTGCACATTGCAAAAATGAATATTGGTTACTATAAAGAATTTCAGTCTAGATTCAGAGTATACCTTTGTGCTGCAACTGCATTAAGTGACATACTACCTCTTCAGTCACAATAATCTAATTTCTGCGCTGATCCTCTCAGACGTCAGTGTTGCATTTAAAACTATTATGTCAGCGTAATATCAAAAAGACTTGAAAACATAATCGGGTTCAAGGGTATTGCTTTGGATTGGTTCAAATAATATCTCAGTGGTGGGAAGGTTGTAATGACTGAAAAAGGCAAAAGACTACAAAGATTCTTACAATCCCTTTCATTTCTTTGCAGATATGATGCCTACAAATGTATTATTAAAATGCTATAGAGATTTTTTATGTTTTTTTTTCAAATATCATTTAATATTCTGAGTATTTTTGTACCTTACCATGTCTGTACGATATCAAGGATAATATGGGAGTGCCTTTAAGGTGCAGTTCCCAACAGTACCACAAGGGGGAAGCTACTCCGTTCTTCTGCTCCCATGCAAATACAAGCGTGCAAAACGAGGACATTTTCTTGTTTCATCTTCTTTCTCTCTTTTCTTAATAACATGTTGAAAGCATAGGCTTAAACATGTTAATAATGGGTAATATTTATAATAAAACATTTCTAAGGATTCGTAAATTTTAACTTCTGAACATTTTACCAATTTCACATACCGTACAATCATTTACGAGATGGCGTCACCCTCAATAGTGTAAAATTGGATTTCTTATAGAGCCCCTTGGCAAGTATTTTTGTTGTCGAAATAACAAATTACAATGAAGTTGTTTAGTTTTAAGTATGCCATGGTGACATTTTGTTATTTTAATACAGTAAAAAGTTTGCAGTGTATCGTCTGGAATAATTTTGGTACGCTAAAGAAACAAAAAAAAAACTGAAGTAGCCCCATTAAAATGTGATTCTGCTAGTTAATTTAATTTGAAAAGTATAGCAAATTATGATAACCTAATGTGGATTGAAGTGCACTTGGAAAACATACAGCGGTATTTGCTTACAAAACTATTTCTGTGATGTACATTCTTCCCAGCAATTGGTTCAACAGACTTATGTGGTTATGAGGATGATGAGCAGTTGGTCTTATTTAAGGCTATTGTGAAATGTATATTGAAGACATTTGGGAACAGTGTATTTAAATGTATACCATTAGGTAGTCCAAGAGTTTGTTCTGCGTTGTAAATGGGATTGAAAGAGAATGTGAATAAATGCAGAGACGAGCCTGCTCAAGGACAGCAACCATCATCTTGTCTCACTCTCTTACCCAGAACACCACTCCTATTTTGCCTCGATAGATAGTAACAGGGCTGTGACCACTGTTGTCACTGAGTCACCAAACCTTAAAGTCTGAGTTCAGCCTCAACTCATCAACCTTCAAGTTCAAGTTGAGTGCAAAAGAAAAACCTGAATCAAAAGTCCTCTGCTTGTCCCAGTCAAGTCAAATCCAAATCTGTCAGTTTTAAATGCTTGCATACAATCTTTAAAACACATTTCACATCTCTAAGCATATATCCTCCTGTTATACTTTTTTTTTCTTTTGTCCAAGGCAATTTATGGTGAAACCAACTACATTTCCATTACCTTACAATTAAACTAAGTGAAATACCAATATCCTGGCATTTGAGATTATTAGTTTGTTTCTAAACATGATATGCACGACATGAAGTGATGATGTGGAATTGTGCATATTGTACCAAATTATTATTGAACATAACATAGATATTATGCCAAATCATTATGGTATAAAATGAATGAATAAAATAAAATGGATTAAAAGTTAAAAGCATAACAGGGTTGTAAGAATAGCTGCATATGCCATGCTTGTAAAAGACAAACTTGTTGTCAGAACACCTGGTTAAAAAAAGTAAGACCCTGGCTATGACAAGGAAATGCCAAAGCTGAAGATGCTGTGGAAAATGTTTGTTTGTATATTTGCAACCACAGTGAGCAGAGAGACAGCGTAGAGCTGAATTGGATATTTTAAGAACTTTGTCACTCAACTTGGAGCAGATATCCAGTGAACCCCGCTGCAGACTCCTTGACCTATTCTATCTGTCTGTCTGTCTGTCTGTCTGCCTGTCTAGTAATCATAACAAATCAAACTGCAAGTGCAGAACAGCTTAAATCCATGCAGTCAAAAGTACATTGGTGTGACACAGATTTAGAAAATCATTGCGATTAAGAGAAAAAAAATCTTAACCCATGCTTTTGTGGGATCACAAATTTACATGGTTAAAAAGAATCAAATAGCTGGTTCCATGTTTATGTAGAATGCGTGGATGTACATTGTTAATTACAACCAGGAAACTGGATTCAGATTTAGGTTTAGGCAAAAATATCCAGGATAAACAATTATTTTAAACATGTTTTGTCAGATTTTGAAAGTAGTTAACATAAGTTATTTTAGAAAAAATAAAACATGTATAACAAATTTTGCATTTGAGCTATACAAGTAAAACTGTAATAAATCAAGTTAAACAATATAAACATTTTTAGTGTCAAATGTCCTCTGTATTATCATGACAAAACAACCATCCATGGGAAAATGTTTTGTATTCATGTTTAACTACAAAAGGGAACCCCACACTAATATAAGAACAAAAAGACACAACATAAAATCTATTGTGACAAATCTTTGACCACCAGGGTGTGCTGAGAAACCACTGCTTTAGTTAATGCTGCTAATATCCACTGATAAGTGAGTTCAACTTTGAACTTTGAAAATTATTAATGTAGGACAAAGCCTTTTTCAATTTTTCCATCCAATATAGAAAACACATTACTCAATCAATTAACCAGAACAGTAATTAAAGTTATCAACAATAACAATCTTACATGTAGATGGTATTTCTTGAGAAATATGGATCTTTGATTGTACTTGTCAAAGCTAATTTAAATAGACCTGAAATTAAATTAAAATTTGAAGTGGCTGTTTTGGGATTTATTAGCCAGACATCATATGACAGGTACAATTAGTACCTGTCATTTGCAAATACTTTGTGCAACTAAATGTCTGACATATGCACAATGATATGCTTTTTGTGGTGATAATTTCTGATATTCAAAATATCTTTCCATTTTTGCCAGTAATGTGCATTAGCTTTAAGATATTCACAGTTACATGTTTTAATATCTAGAATGAAAACATCTACATTAGCTCAGAGAATTTTGTTGTTAGAAGTTGACACTTTAAGTATCCAAAATGCAAAACACATACACACACACACACACACAAACAAACAGATATCTTCAATGTAATATTGCATGTCTGAATACTTAACTCTTAAAAAAGTTTGTGCACATATATTCACATTAGGATTTTTTTTCCCTAGATAGACAAAATGCCAGAAAGAGCTATCAGAAATCCAGACTGTTTATTTTATACATGAAACATATAATTGTGGAAATCTGAACTGCAAAGTTATTTTTTTATGACTGGCAAAGGTGGCATAATTTCTCAAGTGAAAATAAATAGCTACACTGCTGGCAATATGAGAAGGGCAATCTGATTCTAGATTACAGAGTGACCTAATGTCAACTGCTTCTCATAAAATGAAGGACCTGTCAATACACAAACTTGGCTAGCATTCCTTAATTAGGAAGTAAATACTTCCACTTGGGCATCAAGCCATAATAATTTGACATGTATCATATCTATAACATGGCTAGACAAGCTCTTGTAATTATTTCAAAATAAAAAAAAAACATCTGAGAGCCCTTCCTGTTGTAGATATTTGAAAGCGACTCACACTTTAGTGCCCACTAGTTTTATAGCCTTTTTTCCAGACCTCCTGTGTAACTCACAGTAAACTCTGTAAATAGATAACTCTGTGGATTGTATCAGTGGTCGACTGAAGACTTACCACAGAAAACTGGTTGACCTCTTTGTGGCATAAAATAAAAATCAATCACCACATCCTGAATGTGAAGAATGATGAAGAGGATTATAAATTTTAGGAGGACCAACAATTTCCTTAACACTTTCTATTGTGGGACATGCGATAGAAGTGTGTGTGTGTGTGGGGGGGTGGGATGGGGGGGGGGACTCCCCTGAGCAGGATGGAAAATCGATGAAGGAATGTTTGCATATCTTCAATAAATATCTGAAACGGAGAGAATAATTTCATTTGAAATTATCTGTTAGGGTGGAAGAATCAGAACTTCAAGGAAAGTGATGAAACTGATAAGTTTGAGGACCCTTTGAGTTTCTGGAGGTGACTGCATAAAAAAGAATGCCGCTATAAGACAACAGACAGGACTGCATATCCTCCACAAAATGATATGCTTAAACAAGGAAATGTATTCAGTCAGAGGCCTCTTGAGTCTTTACTTCTTTTAATTAAGGATAATGAACTCATATCATGCAAATTGTAGTGTAACGGTAAATGAAAAGCATGTTTGTGCATCTCAGGCTTAAGAGGAGAAAATATTTACTTTTATAAATATAATGAAAATAGATAAATTAAATAAAGCACTAGGTAGTATTATCATGTTTGGGCTTCTCTACTCAGTCTGACTCAGAAAGCTCATCATGATTACTGAAACAATAAATTTACATTTTTAAAAGTGAACTCTGATGGGTAATGTCTGTCAACTGCATCACAGCAGAACATGCCATATGCAACAAAACAGGAACCCAAAGCAAGATCAATCATTTCCAAAATGATTGATCTTGTACTTTTTATTTTAGTACTTTTTATTTTAATCCATTTTTTTTTTATTTCTCTCTGACTAAAAGGTTATCCCTGGCTGAAGAACAACAAGCAGAACATATTATTGCCCAACACACATTACTGAATGGTACTACGTAACATGATGACCCACTGTCTGTCTGATTGACCTTGCTGGCTTCACCAACATCAGAAGAGTTAGCTGACACTGGAGATGGAGTGGGGGGTGGGTCCATGCTAAACAACAACAGGTGTTACGTAGTGACCTCCCCTAAATCATGCTGCACCAATATAACCAGCACTCTCCCTCTGCCACTCCTGCTGTTGTGTTTGTTGTATGCAAGAAACTTCTTTCTGAGGCTCTTCAGTTTGTTGATAACACAAGTTACATTTCTAGCAAAGATGCAGTCTGTCATTTTAGTAGCTTGTTGCAGAGCACAGTTCGGTAATATCCTGATTTATGATGTCCATGGCTCTGAGGATGAGGAGCATGCAGACATCCTCATCTTGCCATCTATGACCCACCACCTCACGTCAGTTCTGTTTACATTAGTCCTGACTCGCGATTAAGCGTACCCTCAGAGGCGAGTTATTCATGGGACCAGCTCAGTATGCCACCCCTTGTCAATAAATGTAAAAAAGGCAGGCGACACACTAAATTTACAGTAAATTTAATACCCTGCTAAATGCAGGGTATTCTTCAATGTAAAAGGGGCTATTATGCCAAGAAAAAAGCCTCTTTTGCCTAAAAGTACATGGAAGCATGACTGAGGTTTGCAAAACTGCATCTGAACAAACTAGATATCTTATGGATGCATAAAGCCAAAATAGAGTGGTTTTGTATCAACTTTCTGTGCCAAGTTAGGCTAAAACCAAATACAACATTTCAGTAGAAATACCTCCCAGCGTCATGATTGACGGTGGGAGGCTGATGGTTGAGTTCCTCTGTATGCCAGGGAATTCTAGAGTTAAATGTCCAACAGCTAAAGCTTGGCCAAAACTGGGTCATGCAACAAAATAATGACCCACAGAACGCCAGCAAATCCAAATTAGTATAATCTGAAAATGAAGGAATTAAAGTTTTGGAATGGCCATGTCAAATCCAGTTATCCAACTTAAGATAAGCGTGCATGAACAAATGCCCAAAAACCTCAATGAACTGAAGCTATGATGTTAAAAAAAGGCATAAAATTCATCCATAACACTGTGACAGACTGATAATCATTCAAAAAATAAAAGACTACTTGAAATTATTGTTGGTAAATAATTTATGAACTATTGAAAAAAGGGGAATTACTTTATTACTTTTGGCTTCATTTTAGTTGCTGTTCATCTGATGTTTTTGCTAAATATTTAAACCCACTACAAACTGATTTTTTGTTATATCTTTACACACAAAAAGCTACGATTAAACAGTTATGGTTCTAACTTGCGTATAATGATATCTCACAAAAAAAAGCCAGGGGATGATAAAATTTATGTTTTGGGAAGTCAGTGTCTTCGCTTTACCTGTTATCTGTGTAAATATTTTTCATTTGATAAAAATTGCCAACTAAAAATCATTCGAAACAAATATTTCTCTCCACCTATTGCTTTACTGTATGATCACTTATTGGGTATTACTTATGTTATGTGTAACTGTAACATAAGGGGATTCATCTATTATGTTCCTAAAGTAGTTTTACTGAGTTTATTGCCTGGTTTAACAGTAAAAAAGTTTTATTTTTCAGACAGAGTTGCCAGTTGTTGCAAACTAGTAATACTCAAAAGCAACAAGACAAATGATTGTCAGGAGGGAGCTAATTGGATCCTCATGCCTGGTGACCTCAGGTGTGTAATTAAAGTGAGCATTTGGGAGTTAGGGTTCCTGACTTTACCTTAGTGAATTCTCATCTCAAAACAGTCTTATGCAATGTTTTATTTTCCACATGAACTTTCCTCCAAAAATTAATGTTTACAATTTTTTTTTTTTTAAGTTTGCTTTCGGAAATGTAAACTAATAAACACTGAGCCTCTACATACTTTGAGTCAAGCTGTTTTGATTTGGATCATAAAATACAAACATTACAAAAATAAAATAGTACTCCATTAAGAAATATATATGCATACAACCTAATGACTCAGTCATCAAAGACTGCATGACTCAACCTGGACTTTCTCTCTGACATGATCTTAAAATTTTAAAGTCAAGGGCACAGGCCTCCAAGCATTACTTCAGGGAACTGGTAATGCTGTTGTTTATTTATCAAAAAGTGTTTAAAAATTAATAATAAAATACAAAGTCCAGAGAGAGTCAAATCTAAAGTGTGATAAAGCGTATTAAACATTACATCACTATTTATTTCGTAGTTTAATTGTAGCTTCTGTTTAAATGCAGGCTACAATCTGCCAACTTCGCTACTGTCAGGTCAGTTTTAAATACTGATAAAACAGTTCAAAGTGACCAATTAGTCCATGTTTTGCCCCCACTGCCCTTAACATGAATGACACTAATATCAATTTACTTCTGAAAAGAAAAAAAAAACACATACTGATACACAATATGCTTTTCTTAATGTGTATGACTCGCACTAAAACTGTCTCTATGACAAACGGCTTCAACAGTTATGGTTCTAACTTGCGTATAATGATATCTCTCACAAAAAAAAAAGTTAAAGGATGATAAAATTAATGTTTTGGGAAGTCAGTGTCTTTGCTTTACCTGTTATCTGTGTAAATATTTTTCATTTGATATAAACTGCCAACTAAAAATCATTCAAAAAATACTTATTGTTTTAATGTATGATCACTTCTTGGGTTTTACTTATGTTATGTGTAACTGTAATGAAAGTGGATTCAGCTATTATGTTCCTAAAGTAGTTTTACTGAGTTCATTGCCTGGTTTGCCATTCTCCTTCAGATGTTTGAATGAAACACAGAAGATTGAGACGTACGACGAAGAAATTCACCGAGATAAAATGAAGTGTGTGTCTTGAGACTTAATTAAACACTGGGGGTATTAACTCTCCTTCCCCAATATTAATTAAGTGTTCATGGGGGTTTTTAAAGAGCAGTTGTTTGCTCAAGTGGGACTTATAATTAATTATTGTTGTTAAGTCAGTGGTTTGTTCATTAAGTTATCATGAGGTGAGTGTACTTTGTTATCCATCAGCATTACCTGTGTAGAGCAAATTGATGGACACATCACAAATATGTCACTTAAGGTATTATCCAGTAAAAAAAAAAAAAAGTTGATATAATATTGAATATTTCCAAGGTGCTGACTCTATGTTGTCTGTTTTTGTACAATCCTACCACAAACTGAAAAGGTTTAAAAGATCAAAAAAGATTTTAATTTGTCACAGAGACTGGGAGTTTTTGAAAGGATTTGATTTGTGATGGTGAAACATCAGAGGTAAGATTCAGTTCAAAGTTGGGCTGTATGGTTTTGTCTTGTTCTTCAGTTTCTGGCTCAGTGATATTTTATACCAAGTGCTGACATTTACGATGGGCTTACGCACTAGTGATGCATTAACACTCAACAGATAGTGCTTCCAGCTTGCCTTCGTCATACAGTAAACAACCAATCAAATATCATCCTGCTCATGATGTTACCGGCGCCAGCCCTAGGGGATAGCTGGGCGGTAGCAAGCGGCACACAGCCGAGGTTAGACTGTGTTGCCTAACAGGTGTGGTGGAGCTGTGGATAGACGAAGAGGAGACGTCAGTCTGACCACAGCTTGTTTAATCTGAGGCTC
>JAOWBL010069693.1:0-19249 GCA_028564865.1 Zenarchopterus dispar
TATATTTATATATATATACATATATACATATATATATAAGAAACATTGCTAACAGGGAAACATTGACAGTGAAATCTCCAATCCACTAGGTGGCGGTAATGATCCGTAATTATGAGCGCAGTCAAGGACGTACAGGAACAAAACCAATTCAGTCGACGATTTGTAGTTTTTCTTTTTGATGTCGCTTTTTTTCATTTGTAATTGATTTCAAAGTTACAGTGTATTTATTTTAACGTCTTATGTCAAGTGAGCATTAATAAGCGGATACAGCAGCTCTGGCCTCCTCTACGGTGATTTCTGATGTCATATGTCTGAATTGACTTAACGGCTGAAAATTACACCTCTTTGTGCTGCTTTGCGTCACTTTACTGAACTTTGACACACTGAGCAGCGCACCGAGGTTGAAGACAGACAGTCTCTTTCTGAACTGCCCTTCAGGTCATTGAAGTTCATCTAAACAGCTAATAAAAGTAAAGAGTAAGTGAACTTGAAGCAGACTTCAAAATGACCTCCAAAAAAGTGGTCGAGTTGTTCTACGATGTGGTGTCACCTTACTCCTGGCTCGGCTTTGAGGTTTGTTTGTTTGTTTATTTATTCTGTTAACGGTTTCGGTGCATTTTAAACATGTTTGAGCAGTTTTTTGTATTTATTTATGTATTTTTCCTGTTGCAGGTGATGTGTCGCTACAGAAGCGTGTGGAACATTGAGCTGAAACTGCGTCCTGCCCTTCTTGGTGGTGTCATGCAAGGATCAGGTGAGTGGGTAAACACCTGTCAACTGTCTGCAGGGTGGACAGTGGACATGCCAGAGAGAAGTGTCTGTGAAGCGTGGAAGAAGGTCAACCTCACTGCTTAATCAAGAATCAAGCCAGAAATCTCTCTGTTATTATGAACTCAGATGTTAACTTTGATAGCTGAACCAAGATTATTTCACCTCAAGATTATTTCAGTATGTGGGTGATTTAAAGTATCTGATCCATGACATTTTTTCTTTATATTTTTTATAATAAACTTCTGTAACAGTGTATTTACTGATCTATGTTAAAGATTTAAATGACGGCTGGATCTGATGCATAATGACGGTGCTTGAGTCGTCAGTTAGGTCAGAAAAGTGGATCATATCCACTTCTGAGACTGTTATTTCATAAACTTTATATTTTTAAAGGGTCCAAATACACTTAATAAGACCTTCTTGTATAATTTGAACTTCAGGGACATCGGCGTCCTGTACAGACTTGCTTTCTGTTGTCAAAATGAAACATAAAGAAATTTAATTCAGTTTTTATGCACCATATATGTGCTATAAGCTCAGAAAAATGCAGGTCTTATACACACTTTTCTGTTTATCACTACCTTTAATTTACTTTAATAACTCATACATCACTGTAGTTGTTATTGTTTTGGGTCATCTGTTTTTCCTCACTGTTTATTGTATGTTAATGCACATTAGTTTTTTTTTTAGTGTCTAATACTTTTTGTATAGCACTTTGAATTGCTTTGTTTTGAGTTGTGTAGCATAAATATGTATTATAAATCCTGCTGTTCACAAATTATATCTTTTGTGACAGATAACAAGCCTCCTGGTTTGGTTCCTAATAAAATGAGGTACATGAATGGCGACCTGAAGCGTCTGGCGAAATACTTTGATGTCCCATTGCGTCACCCATCCGACCCCTTTGAGGTCATGTTCAAAAAAGGTACATGTGTATAAGCATCGTCAGTACAGCAGTCAGAGTAGATCCTGTTAGTTCATCAAAAAAAAAAAAAGATTTGCTGTTCACTGCTTTATAAAAGGGATGTTAACACACATATACACACACACACACACACGGGTTCATACTGGCATCCTTATCACAGCATTGACTTTCACTCATTTTATACAGCCTCATCCAAACCTGAGCGTGTAACCACTTGGGCCTCTATGTCCAACCCTCACCATTATTTTTAAGACATAAGATGATGCCTCTTCTTCCAGATATTGCTTTTAACCGGGTCATCTCCACTGAACCTGTGTTTAGTTATCTCAGCTCTGACCAACCTCAAATTTCAGATTTACACGTGAACATAAGCTGTTACTGTGAGTCTGCAAGAGGCATAAACGCAAGAGCTTTTAAACCAACTTCAGAGGCAAAGCTGGAACGCCACACCTGAGTGATTTTCCTGTCTACTGAAGAAAACAGCACCTGAGGCTTTAGTCTAGTTTGTTATCAGTGCGGTTTCACCTTCTCTCCCTCTTAGTGATTGAAACCTATTGTGGCACTCAAGCATCCGTGTCTGAGCTTTGACTCTCTGCTAAAAACTGTTTCAATCATCAGACTGACATGAGGACAGTCATCAACACAGATTTTCAAACCTGAATTATACCATTTTAGGCCTAACTGCCAGAAATGACATTGTCTCATCAGGACTGAGCTTTTGTCCCATCAAGGACCACTGGTCCCAGCAGATTCAATGGTCCCAATGAAGTAACAAAATCTTGTATACACATACACTGGAATAGATGTGGTGAAGATATTGAAAGTTGTGAACACTGGAGAATTTTAAATAGCTCACAGATTATAAGGAGAGAATGATTTTAACTAGTATTTTTGATTTTATCGATTATAGACAAAACCAAGTTGTTGATTTTCATTAAGTAAAAACTGGCAAATTTTCTCTCAGTTTCCACTCTTTTTTTTTTTTTTTTTTAAACATATGCATAGTTGAATGAGCCTGAAGTCTGTAGCCAAGAATTTTGTCGCAAATCTTTCAACAGAAAAGTGGAAAAAAAGAGTTCAGGGTCCAACTGTACACTTAAGAGTTACAGTTAAAAAAAAAAGCATAAATGCCTGAGTTGCTGCACCTGTGCTTTTCTGTCTAGAAAGATGCATGTGTTTTTTTAAACCACCCTTTATTGTAAGTTGTAAAAAGATGATGTTTTATCTTAAACATGCTGCACATTTACATAAATTGCTATTAAAAAGATGCTGAATAAGGGCTTCAGAGTGAAATTAGTAGAAAGGAAAATCACTCAGGTGTGGGTTTCCAGCTTTGCCTTTGAAGTTAGTTTAAAAGCTCTTGTGTTTATGCCTCTTGCAGACTCACACTAACAGCTTATGTTCATTTGTAAATCTGAAAATTGAGGTTGATCAGAGCTGAGATAATAAAAATGATGATAAAATAGCAGCTGAGTAACATGTTCATTCATCATTTGATCTGCTGGCATTAAAAAAAAATATTGATCACTAGGGGTTTAAGGCCAGTAGTAAATCATGTTCCAGTTCAGCTGAGGCTCTGGTAATTCAGTCTCGCTGAGGACTTCAGTTTCTTCCAGGTCATCCTCTCCTCCTTTTCTCAGGTTCTTTGTCAGCAATGAGATTTGTGACAGCAGTGCAACAGGTAAAGAAAGGTGGCGACAAGCAGGTGGAGCAGGTTTCCCGCGAGCTATGGAAACGGATCTGGAACGAAGACAAGGACATCACCGAACCCGCATCACTGTCTGAGGTAGCAATTTTTTTTTTTTTTTAACACATTAACTTTCATTTAAAAGAAGATTAAGAATCACTGTTTATTTTTGCCACCTCTCCTTTTTTTTTAAATTTTAAACAGGCAGCAGCAAAAGCAGGATTGTCTGACAGTGACATCAAGGAAGCACTGAAGCTGTACACCTCTAAAGAGATTAAAGATCAGCTTAAAAGCACAACACAGGAAGCACTTGGTCATGGGGTCAGTTATGTTTCAGCTCACCTGGTGGATTCTGAAAAGACTTTACAGTGTTGTGAACAAAATTTCTCCCTCCGACTCTTTCTCAGGCTTTTGGCTTCCCCATGATGGTGTGCCACGTTCACGGAAAGCCAGAGATGTTCTTTGGATCAGACAGATTTGAGCTCATGGCCCACTGCATTGGTAAGAAATATTTACCGAACCAAGCCGGGTCAGCTGGTTATAAAAGCTTTAACTTTTATCTGAAGTTATTAGTTCTCTTATGGTCTTAACTGTCATCTTTTAAAATCTACATTTTTTAGATATGAAGACATTGATCTTTTCCCCAGACAATGTATAGTGTTTTATTTTTGTTTGTTTTGATGCAGTATTAATAAAAAAAATATATATATATATATATGTGTATATATATATATATATATATATATAGATATATAGATATACATGTTTTAGTGTTCCACTTTGAAAAAGAAACATTAGACAGGGATCATTCAAAGGTTTTGAGACAACTATCCATTCATTTTTAAAGAATCGGCAACTAACCTTTTACCTGCTGAATACTGAGCATGGCAGAGAAAAAAAGAGTTTTAATTGTTCAGGTCTCTTTTGATTCTGTGACCTTTGCAAAGTTCATGATATAATCAGTGGAGATCATTTAACCCCCTCATCTCCTCCTCTGTTTCAGGAGAGAAATGGCTTGGACCTAAACCTGATCATTCAGCTGCTAAGCTGTGAGATGAGAACGGTCTTCATGTGCTGTTGGTTTGCTCCCAGATGGGAATATTCCCATTTCTGTAACTTTTCAGAATTCATATTTTCACGGCCGTGCCTTCTGAACACAAATTGTTGATCTCCATTAAAGCTCAGTAACTAATAATTATAGGTGACTGTTGTAACTATTGCCGTGTTAAATAAATTACAGTATTGTAGTCTTTTATAAATTATGTGCTGATCATTTTTAGACGTAACAGATGTTTGTCTTGACACATAAATTTTTAAAAACAATGTCATTTTTGTAGCTTTCACGACATTTTTTTGTCAAGTTCATTCACAGGGCTTATGATTTTGCCTCAGAAAACTTTCTTTGAAAACTTGTTAGAAAGCATTCAGACATTCAGTGAAAGTGTTTATGTTTAAACATAAATGGGTTATGTAACATATATGTGAGTCCGTCAATTATTCGAGGACAAATTGTCCAACACTGCACACATAAATGAAAAAAGCATTTGAATCTCTTATTTTAGCAGTTTCTCTTGAGGTTGGAGTAAAGTGTTTTTAATCCTTGGGTAAATAATCGGATGTGTTTTTGCTTCAAAATCTAGCTTTTTTCATGGTTTTATGAGACAATGAATGTTGACCTTCTCTCATGATTTTGAGAAGTGCCGGCTAAAATCTGTTTAACAAGTGGGGAGTGTACATTTGTTGATCCTAAAGAGCGATAGTCTCGCGTGGCTGACCTTCAGTGGTCTCGGTAATGTTACATAATCATGACAAAAGCAGAAAGTGATTTACATGTCGCTACAGTTTTACTACTTGGGACAGGTTCAGGTGTGAGCGGTGACTTTGGACTCGGAGGTTCAGTCATCTGTAGTATTGTGCAAACATGAAAGGGATTTCAGTTTGTGGTAATTTAATAGTGTTGATGTACACAATGTAAAGGAGTGGCCAAAGGATTTGTCAAGTCACCTGAGCTGTGAAAGCAACTCAACCTAGGGGGGTGTCAACCCCTGTCTTAAATGTTTCACTTGTCTAACAAAATATTAGAAAAAAAAAAATCTGTCACACCTATGGAGACTGTAAAATTGCTTTTATTTTAATCTTATAAATCTATATTTTATTCATTATGGAGCTTTAGAAAACACATCAGTTGTTAAAGATGATGACATATACCGTCTTAAGAAAACGCATGGGATCCATTGTTTAAAATTACTTCATTCCATTATTTCAAAATGTTTGATTTGTCTGACTGCAGGACTGTGTTCCCATTTCCAAGTCTATCTAAAATAAGCTCAGAACTAGAGAAGAAGTTGATGTTTCTGAATCATCATCACTCATGGCTTCTTTTTTGCATGATGGCGCTTTAATTTGCAGATGAGAACGTATTCTTAGACGGTTATTTCCAGATGTTTTCCTGAGTTGCCACCTGAGCGTGTGAAGATAATGGGCATCAAATGTTGATTTTAGGCTTTGTCCTGTGAGCACAGAGATTTCTTCAGATTCTCTGAAACTATTTAATGATGTTATGTACTGTGTATGATGAGATATTCAAATTCTTCTCTAAGATATACTTTTTATACTCAGCTATGTCACAGACCTGTTGTCAGTTCTGTCCATCCTCTTTGAAGGTGGTTGTGGGGGGGATTGTGAAATTATTAATTGTCTTTAATATCTGCACCTAGAAAGAAGTGCAGTTTATTATTAATGTCCAAATACTCTTGAGATGGTAAAGCCTGTCGTACAAGTTCCTCGTCAAAGAGGACCAAACACGTTTAACAAAGGGCTGGAAGCTGTAAAATGACAGGGAGCGGCAGGGCCAGTTCACTTAAACAAAGAAGAGAGGCAGGGCGAGCGGCTCTCGACACACATGAGCTTCAGTGGAGACGTAAATGAGAGAATGTGGTAGAGCAGCATCTGCAGAAGAAGACTGGATACCACATATCTAATATCAGCGAAGACTCACCGTTCAAACGGTAGAGGAGAGACAGTAAGGAGGAAGAAGGAAGGGGGAAATAGGAGAGAAGAAGGATGTGGTGCAGGTAAAAAGGGCGGAGTTAAGAAAACACAGGAGGTGGGAAGTAGACAAACAGAGAGCAGCAAATTGATCCCCTGAGCCGGAGAGATCACCTGAGAAAAACAAGACAGTGAGGATCCGAACAGCGAAGCCGAAGCCGTACTCAACCGAGGTCATGAGTGGAAGGTGTCTGACTGTGTGAAGGATGGAAGCGGGAACCTGCAATAACAGGATCTAACTTCTCATTTATTTTCTCTGAGTTACAAGAATTCATTGAAGGACTTGAGGTGAGACTTTCAACACTTCATCTCTCTTTTGTGACACTGTCACTGCTTCTGTTTTCAGATGGGATAAGAGACAACAGGGAGGAAGTGAAAGCTGAATTACTTACGTTATAATAATTTAAGCTTTACAAGTGTATGTCACTCTAATTGCAGCCTTTTTTTTCTCATTTTTATGACATTGTCAGTGCAACCTGCTGCCATAAATGTCTCCCCACTGGATATGCTGTGTAGTAGGGTAGTACTGCTTAAGCTTTAATGTTTCTTTTTTTTAAACAATGCAGATGAACAGGTTTAGAGATCTTGGATGTGACGTAAAAGGATGATCATGTGGGGGAAGAGTTTCCCTGTGTGCGTCTCTGAGGATCTTTTCTTTTTCTTGTACAAAAGCATCTAAAACAGCAGCGAATGTCAGAGGATAAACATTTCCATTAGATCTTTTCCCCTTTCAGGCCACTTAAACCAGCTGATATTACATTAAGATGAAGACCGGTTGGATTTTTCCCGTCAGATCAAAAGTTCTGATGAGCTGAAAGAAAAATCCACGAAAATGTTGACAGACCTCACAAACAGTGTCAGGACATCTAAAGTTCCTCGTCTCAGTTACACATTTGTGCAACCTCCTCTCTTAATGGTTACCAGTATGAGTCATGTTACTATTAAAGACTCTGCTCCAGATACTTTCTGTCAGCAAAGCTACCACTGCTGCTTTATCAATTGTTTCTACCAATCTACATCTTTTTATGTTTATTCACAACAGATAATTTTTTTTTGCATATGTCAGAAAGTGCTCAAGTAGTGAACGTTAGTAATATTTCTTGTAATCTCTGTCCTCCCCTTTACATGTGACAGGATGTCTTCGGTATCAGAAGCAGACTACCGCTGCAATCATGGAGACACCATCTGTGGTACGTTTTATCAGCAAGTTTGATCTTCTTGATATCTTTTCTAAAAACCTACAAAGTGGCTTATGGAGAAGCTTTCTTTAGTTGACTTTAAAAAAAAAAAAAAAAAAAAAGTGGTTGTCAGTTGAGTAAACATGCCAGCACATACTGTACAAACAGGTCTTCAAGATCCCTGTATCTCAGGCTTGCTGTGAGACTGTAGTGGCCTCATGTTGGCTCCTGTCTGCAGAGATCCGTGTGTATGAGCAGGAGGTGATCGTGGTGCCCATCCTCCTTCTGGCCAGCTTCCTGGTCACTCTGGTCTTCATTCTGCTGCTGCGCTACTGCCCAGAGAGGGTTGATCGAATCCGCCCACATGCCTCAAAGTCGGCTACCAGGAGAGTGCTGCATGGCATCGATGGTAAGTTCCTGGAACGCACGCGGTTGGTCTCGGTTTCAAAACAGGTTTCTCAAACTCAACTACCATAAATATTCCTTTTCTTTTTTTTTTTTAAAATCCCTTGATAGTCAGTTTATAGTTGTCACTCTAGTGATATTTTCCAGTATAAACACGTTGTAATGTCTATAATGTAACAATATAAATACATCAAAGAAAGCATAAAAGTAACATTTAAACTTTTCCTATAGCTCCCATTTCATTACAACAGCTCTGGATCGCTCTAGGTTTAACTGTCGGACGGCAGCTCTTTAAATGAAGTCGCTCTATGCTTATCATATACAGACATGGACAAAGTTGATGGTAAAACCCACAGTTGTCACTGTAATAACTTGAAACTGGCTAATGATATAGTAAATAACTTACTGAAAACTGACTAATAACAGACTTTTGTATTAAATAGAATCATTAGAAGAAATTTAAAAAAACAATAATAATGAAACTGGCGTGATTAGCTGGTACCCACAACGTTTGAAGCAATCGCTGCAATCAAGTGATTTCTGTTACTCTCAGTGAGGCTTTTGCACCGGTAGACAGGTATCTTAGTTCACTCATGAATAAACTGCTCCACCTGTCTCAGGTTTGACAGGTTTCTTCTCCAGAACGCCTGTTTCTCCTCTTTCCACAGACGGTGAATGAGATTTAGATCAGGGCTCATAGGACATAACTTCAGACTAATCCAGTGTTTTCTCCTTGACCATAATCCTGTTAAAGGACCCATGACTGTAACTGAGGCCAAGTTTTCTGACACTCGGCTGCACATTTTGATCCAGAGTGCCTTGATAGTTTTGAGATTTTATTGTACATAAACACCCTGTGGCCGGTGGAGCCAAGCAGTCCCAGAACATAACTGAGCCTCCTCCATGTATCACAGAGCTGATGTTACTTGTCAAAAACAAAAACAGTCACTTCACTTTTGTTTCATACCTTCTCCCAGAAACTTTCTGGCCTGTCGATATGAATTTTGACTAATTCCAGTCTGGCTTGTTCATGATTTGCTTTCAACTGTGAAGTCGTCCTTGGTTGATCACTTTGGTCCAAACATTGATGGATGGTACGATCTGACACTGATGTACCTTGACCTTGGAGTTTCCCTTGAACCTGTGGAAGTTGTTTTGGTCTCTTTGGTTGCTCCTCCAGCCACATACATGGAGGCTGTGGACTCCAACCTTCTGAATGAAATTTGTAGCTGTGGTCACAGGAACATCAAACTGTTCTTGGTCTTGTAGCCTTTACCTTTAGCACGCTTGTCTAGAAATTTCTTTTTGATCTCCAACTCTCTCCTCGGTTTTCTCTGGTCCGTGTTCAGTGTGGTGGACACCATGATGCCAAACAGCAGAGTGACGACTTTTCACCCATTAAACAGGAAGACTGACACTTGTGATGCTAATTCCAGGAAACACTTTAGTTTAAAATGTAAATCAAAATTTTTAGTTGATATTTCTTTATCTTTTCTAGAGGTACCAGTTAACTGTTGGACCCGTTTCATTAGCTTGTTGTTTTAATTATGTTGATGTACAATTCAAAAGCAATGTTTGATTTTCATTGGTCAGTTTTCAGCAAATTACTAACTATTACTTTAGTTTTTTTCCAAGTTATTTCAGGGAACATTGTGGGTTTTTTTTTTTTTAAGCCTGATAGATAGGATCCACGTGTAGAAAGATGTAGGGTATGAAAACAATCCAAAGGTCATCCCCATCCGAAGGGTGGCACAAACGGCTGCTTATCAAACTGCCTTTGAAAGCAGCTGGTTAGCGCTACAACCAATCAGAGCATCTAACAAGGTGACGTATTCAGAGTGATTAAAAAAATAAACTTTTGCCAATGCATATTGGCAAACTTTGCATTGGCTGATAGTTCTTTTTGTTAATTTTAGCAGTTTTTTCCTGTTGATAACTGCTCTCATCTTGCTGTTTGCAGCTCCACCAGGTATCAATGTCCTCGAGCATGAAAGCATCGCCTTAGATGTGCCCAACACCTACTCCACCTTCCATCCGCCGAAAAACTACCTCACCAAAACCATCTCTACCACCACGAGCACTCCTGCGCCCCCACCCAACCCCCCACAGCAGCCCTTTGTGCCCAGTTTCACTCCTATTGTCCAGCCCAGAGAGCTGCCCCGCCAGAGGCTGCCAGAGTCCTTCAACCTGGTCACCCCTCTTCCCGGTGCCTTCTCCCTGCGCTCCGACTCGTCTGTGTCCCTCTACCGGGCTCGCATGGACAACAGGAATGTGGTGCTGCGGGTGCTAAATGGTGAGATTTTGATAGAAATTTGGATTTCTCTTTCATGTTACATTTGTTTGTCCAGGCTCATCTTTGTTCCTCTCTCACTTCCCTCAGACTCAGCTGATGTCACAGAGAGACACACCTTTCTGGGCTTTGCATCCTTCCTGGCCCAGCTCGGACCTCATCCGTTCCTGCCAGAACTCCTCGGTGTTGTCTCAATCAGAGCTCCGCTGGTCACGGTTGTGGAGGAACTGGAAAACAGAGATCTGCTCAGCTTCTTGTGGCAGTGCAGACAGGTAGAGGTTGTTTATGAAGCTCGGATTCTTCAGAGAATTAAACAAAGGTTGAAAAGTAAAACCAGAATGTATTTCCAGGGTAATGTGGATCCTCCATGTGAAATGACTGAGAGACGAATATTCACCATGGCCAAACAAGTGGCTTCTGCGTTGGTGTGTATCATAACAAACACCCATGTTGACTTTCTTATCAGTGACAAAACTCAAGCACACATCATTTTATCAACACCTGTAAAACCTCAGAATCCTTTTTAAAAAGTTCCAAAATGTATCTAACAAATGTATAGAAAAGAAAATCCCAAATACTCTGAGAATATTCAAAAACTGTCTTTTTATGGAGTACTTATCTGGACAGACCTGTCTGTTTAATCCTGAAATCCTCGTGTTGCTGTGTAATCAGGAGTTCCTTCACAACAAAGATCTCCTCCATGGAAACATTCGGGCCCACAGTGTGCTGGTCAGTAAGGAGTTCACAGCCAAACTCTGGGGCCTGCATGGAGTTTACACCCGGAAGGACAAAAGAGCCACTCAGAAGGACGATCCCAGCATGAAGAAATGGCAGGCACCGGAGCTGCTGGTCAGGAAGCCCGCCAGTCAGAGCAGCGACATGTGAGCTTTTAACTCCTGCATTTATGCCAACAGCTTGCATATTTGTAAATCTATTTGTTAAAAAAAAAAAAAAACAAACAAAAAAAAAGCACCAACTGACTCGATTGTCTCTCTGCCCATCTTTCCAGCTGGTCATTTGGGATCTTACTGTTTGAAATGGCAACTTTGGGTAAGTTCAACTCCAACTTTTAAAAACATAAACCCATCATATTCACTTTTTTTAACCATACTTTTTTTTCATGAGGTTGTTAGATGGAAACAGTAATAGTTTGTCTTTTTTTTTTTTTTTTTGCATCTCTGGGGTATTAAAGTCTGGTCCTCCTGTTCTGTAACTACCTCCACTCACCGGCCACTTTATTAGGTGCACCTGTCCAACTTTCGTTAACGCAAATTTAAATCAACCAATCACATGGCAGCAACTCAGGGCATTTAGGCATGTAGACATGATGAAGACGCTGCAGTTCAAACCGAGCATCAGAATGGGGAAGACAAATGATTTAAGTGACTTTGAGCGTGGCATGGTTGTTGGTGCCACCTCACATCACATCTTAGAAATATAGCATTGGAGTTGAAACTACTTTTATTTTAAAAGTACTGTGATCACTTATCTGGATTTAATCATTTCAAGTTCCTTAAAACTTTTGAGCTGTCATAGAATGACCCCATTGTAATAATGTATAATAATAAAATACACGAGGACTTTGACCATATCAGCTACTCATCTTTTTTCTCTGCAGGTGATGCTCCATTTGCAGAGATTCCAGTTAATGAGCTCCTGCAGTTTCATCAAAGAGGAAAAAGTCTGAAAAAACCCTCCAACTGCTCCAACACGCTGTACGTGTGCACTGCACGCTGCAGATAACACAGCACCAAGCTCAAAGTGATTATTGACTTTCCTCCTTTTGTGAAACACTTATTTTCTCTTCCTCTCTCTCAGATATGCCCTGATTAAAGCTTGCTGTCAGTGGAAGGATCAAGACCGGCCCTCTCTGCCTGAACTGAGTCGAAAGCTTGCTTTGGGAGAAAAGACCGCTTCTGATAAAGTTCTCAAGGCGCCTGGGAGAATCAACATTGAGCAGTACCTGCAGGAGGCAGGATATGGAGAAACCAACAGCTACACTGTTTTCTGATCATTCCCTGTATTTGCCAATGAAGGAAAAAAAGAAAATCAATTGCACTATCCTCAGGAACCTCCGTGGTTCAGTTTTACAAACTGCTTTCAGATGCAGTAGAAGTGATCCAAAGCACTTTCGGGATTGAAATGTTTCCTTTTGTAAATTATTCTCCTCCTTTACATTTATGCAGCAGACAGGGAGAAAGTTCTGTTACTAAACCTTGGGGACCTAATATTTACATTCAGGCATCTCTTTCTGTAAGCAACACCTGAGTTTTGAGTAAGCAGAAGAAGTGATGCAGCACACCAAGATAATGCAAACCCAAACAGAGAACAGCTGCTGCATCCTAAACCTCTGACTGATGCTGTCCTCACATGATGCTTCCCAAATCTTAATTCAGAAGGCCAAAGATGTGAAACAGTATATATGTAATAACATTTTTTGAATAACGCCATATCAGGCAGCATTCTTGAAGTCAGTTACCTTTTAAAGTCATCAAACATCACAATGAAATGTGTTTACTCATAGATCAGCTCAGGTGGATGTCTGCGAGCAGAAAATTAGCTCAAATTGTTTACATTAACTTCAATGTGAATAAAAGAAAAAAAAAATCAAACCACCAAAAGGCTAAAGAAGACTTTTTTTTTTAAACTTGATGTCATCCTGAGGAATAAAAGCACACACAACTCCAGTAAAAAAAAGTACTTTTCATTAACAGTACTGCATACATGTACAGAGTACTTCCTTCCAGCCCTTGAAAAAGCAAATACTGAGGATTGCCTATTCTCAGGTAGTTCGGTTGATTAAAGCTACTAAACGTGTCCCATGAAAAAATAATTCTGTACTATAAAATAGAGAAGATACAAAACTAAAATTTAACTGCTGAAAGTTAACTAATAAAAGATATCAGGCTTTCTGAGTGTCATTTCCTTGATGTGATTGGAGCCTGGGTTGAACAATTATTATAAAAATACAAGCACAATACAAAAAGGCTAAAAATATAAATGTCATTCACTATTGTTGAAGTCACATCATTAAAGTTAAAGCACCTTTTTGAAATACAGCGAGAAGGCAACGTTTTTGTTTTTTTGTGTCCCTCAGGGGAAGTGTTTTAGCCAGAGGACCCAGGGGCCTGGCAGTTTTGCAGTTTCAAGAGTGTAACCTATATATGAGGAAAAAAATCTAATCACAGTAACAAGGAAAAAAAAATACTGACATGGATACTTCAGTCTGTGGCATAAACTGCCTGATATAACAGTTCTCGTGTTTTCACATGTTCAATGTCCATCCCTCGTGTGTTCATAGGATTAATGAGGCACTGTTTGTTAAAAAAAACAAACAATTAAAAACACAAAACAAAGCAAATGAATCTCAGGCTAAGAGTCCAACTGCTGATTCCAATGAGAAATCAGAAACAAAAGCACGCTCACTCGCGGAGGCTGTTGATGGAGGCACAGATTTTTAGAGCTGGACCCAGCTTAATATTCATGGTGGAGATGAGATGGTCCTCACGCAAAAGCAGCAGAGCCTGCCCGTCTATTTCCTGTGATAGAAACTGGGCGGCCAGCTCCTCACAGCCTGAACACAACAGAAACACAACATGTAGGTACAATCCTCATGCAAGACGATTTCAAAAATGAAGTGCGATCAGAGGGCTCTGCACTAACCTTGAAGAGAAGAGATGAACCTGCAGACTTCTTCCACGCTCCACTGAGAAGGAGTTGCAGATAGAAAGTTAGCACCATCTAGTGGCAGGGCTCCAGGTGCAGAGCTGTCAGACTGAGGAGCGCTGCGGTCTGGCCTGGAGTGTGAGGAGCTGGGGGACAGGGATGGAGAGTCGTCCCCTTCTTCTTCCACGTCGCTGGAAACATCTTCTGAGCGACTGGACTCCGAGTGACACTAACACGGACAAACAAAAAAATAAATAACTCCAGCTATGACCTCAAACTAAGCAACACACAAAGTTCACTCGTTACCGAGTTTGATTTTATCTTTAGTTAAGAAAACCCTGATGGAAGCTGCTTGGAGCAGAAAGCAGTGATGGATTTGTTGCAGGCTCTTCTAAGCAGAGGAATATCTCACACGTGATGCTGTGATGAGTGTTTATAGCATCAGGAATGTGTGTGTGGGATTACAATAAACTACATTTCCTGTTTCCAGTGTACTGAAGACATCCAAAAACCAGTGGAGAGGTTTCACTTTCATGGGATTAGTTTAAAAACAACAAATAATACCCTATATAGTTGCTGTCATTTTTAAAAGATACAGATCTCACCTTGACAGAAAGATGCTTGTTTGACATTTTGTTATAGGTGATGCTAGAACTGCTCCTGCGAGAAGGTCCCCGACGCCTCGCCGAGCTCTCTGAGGGTGTTGCAGGTGGTTGCGGTCCTGCAGCACTTCTCCCTCTGCTGCTCTTGAAGTGCTGGCTGCAGCTTACGTTATACCTACGAGTTGAAAAGCACAATCAGGGGCTGTTCCTTCTTACCGGATCGCTCAGTTAAACACACATTTGGATATCTCCATCCTTTCTCTTCAAAATGAATCCCCTGCTTTAAAATCCAGTTTTATTATAACGTAAAGTGAATGACATTTATTATTTTAAACCCTCATTGATTTATTTCCCTTAAAATGTACTGCAGCAAACAAACTTGGATTTGGTTAATTTTTTTTTCTTGTATTTGATTACAGAAAAAAAAAAATCTTACTGAAGTGGAAAGTTCTACAGAAAAGAAAATGATACCTCTTGGCACAAGTATTCGAACAGAACCTCTTTGATCCCCTGAACTGACTGGCTGGAGCGAGACATCCACAGTACTCGCATTTCAACACTGTGTTAAAAAAAAAAAAAAAAAAAATCCATCCAGAATACTGAACAGACAATATTGGATCATTATAGTAAACAGATAAATCAATAAAAACACCACTTACGTGGAGGACCGTTCTCTGTTCGACCCACCAGGGCAAACTCTCGGTCCTTGAGGAGTCCAGCAACCTGCAACAACAAACACACTCTTCTGGGTAAGATGCCTCTCTGCATGAAGACATGGATGGCCCCTAAAATTTCAGTTTAATATTTAACTTATTGTGAATTATCACATCGGGATGCACATACAGGGAAGGGCTCGGCTCCCTCCTGGATCACAAAGCCCTCAATAAGGTGGGTGAGGACTTGAGGTTTGACCACTGCCTGAGGAACAGGCGCTTTGTCTTTGTCCCCGAGCCCAACTCTTGACAGCGGCAGAGGCAGAGAAAGGGTGGGAGGAGATGAGAAGGTGGCCTCGGCAGGAGGATCTGGTGAGGAATGCATCAAGCAAAATAAAGATGAGGTGTTTTTTTCCCCAAGGCCCAGAGTAATGATTTTCAAACACGTCAGCAAATGACTGTGCTTGATTTGACTTACTTGAGTCCTTTGGGGGGGCAGGAGACAAAGGAGGGGCTGAATCCTTCATGGGTTCAGAATCTGAAGATTCTGCCATCTCATTTGGTGCATTACAGTCAGATTTCCTCTTCAGAGAACCAACAGCAGGCTTTGTCTAGCAATTTTTGGATAAAGAAAACCAGATGTTAATAATTGCAAATGCAGTCATATTTGTCAAAATTCTTTTATAAAGTAGTATATTGTTACGGTGGGAAGTACTACCAGGGCAATATTGCTGGAGACTGTGCCAACATTCCCACCAGATTGAGCCTCTGGACCCGTGTTGCTTCGTGCTGGGGCCAGAGCCACAGCTTGTGTGGTTCCTACTAAGCCTTGCCTGGCTCCCACCAGTTGGACAGGGATGTGGGGAGGGTTGTGACCTCCCACGGAGCCCTGACTGTTGTTAGGTGGAGCTGGAAGTATAGGGGGTGGGTGTCTGGGGGGCAGCTGCACAGGCAAGCGGTGCCCCTGCGCCGTCTTCGGCTGGATTGGAACAGGACCTTTCTCTACGTTAGAACTGGCTTGTTGAAGCGGCTGCACCACCAGAGTCTGCGCATTAATGTTGCCCTTAGGTGTCACAGAACCTAGTGGGTAGCCCTGGGTGGAGGTAGCGACATTTGAAGTAGGCACCAGGATTACAGGGGCGGCAGAGGGCGACAGGAGAAGTTGGGAGAGGGGAAGTGCAGGAGATGGGGAAGAGGAGGAGGAGGGGGCTACAGAGGCAGCAGGAGGGACAGTCATGGCAGCCTGGTTTCCCGTTTTTACAGTCATTGGGTTGTTGGTGGACTGCTGATTAAAGCTGGGTTTGGCCATTTGTTGTTGCGGCTGCACTTGCTGCTGTTGGGCTGCCTGGGGGAAAGCATGTTGCTGCTGCTGAGTGAGGGGAAAACTGGCACCATCTTTTCTCTCTGGAAATTCAGACTTGACAGCAACTGCTTTTGGGGTGGATGCACAGTGTAGAGCTAGGTTCTGCACCTAGGAGATAAAGACAGAGAGAAAAGGGGAAAAAAGAAAACAAATTGCACTGAAATTAACTTTAAGAGTCTTTCTTTAGCAACCACGTCTCTTACTTTATTACTTTAAGTAGCTAAAATTGCACAAAAACCATTGCGGTGGTGGATCTCAAACCTGATCGCTGTCAGATTGGGAACTTGTAGCGGTGGAAGTAGCTTCATGCTGCTGTTGTTGCTGTTGTGGTTGTGTCTGGGCAACGGTTGCCACTGTAGCTGTTGTACCACCGGGCATGAAGATGAGCTGGGAAGCAAGTGGAGCCCGAAGAGAACGGTTGACCTACGTAAACAGCAGCAGATAAGGTCATTTGATTAATAATTCAAGTGCGTTTCTAAAAACATATTTAGAAAAACTGATTTGAGTTTTCTGAAGATCACTTGTGGTTTTTTTCTTGTTATCAGTTTACAGTTGACACTTGTCCCATCGAGTGTTGCCTCAGATAACCACAGAGTTTCTCCACAAAATGGCTCGATACCTCCTCTCAAACTCAGAATACCCCACAATAACTGAGAATAACTCATCTAGTTATATAGGATGAAGTCTGCAATAAAGACAATCACGTGTGCACATTTAACTGAGAAACTAAAAACTGACACAGTGGATGGTGACTTTAACTCACTCTAAGATACATCTGTCCCTGTCCTGCAGAGTTTCCTCCCAGCAGCACCGACTGGTTGAGAGCTGTCGTTGTTGCAGATGTGGCTGGGCCGTGGGGACGAGGGCTGGTCATAGTTCCTCCTGCAGACGTGGTGCTTAGGTTACCCTGTGAGGAACAGAAAACTATTCATTCCTAATATGATCTACTTTTTTTTTTTTTTTTTAATGTTTCATATACAAACTTACAGTGGTGGGCACCTGGGTCATGCTGTTACTTGGAGTGCTGGACTGGCGACTAGCTGCAAGAGTGGCCTGGTTTAAAGAGTGAAATAAAATGTGGATTTGTAATGCTTTTTTTTTTCTTGCAGTTGTATTGCACTGATGTTTGGTATTAAGTTTGGTTACCTGTTGCACAGCAGCTAAGTTGTGGAGTTGCTGAGCATTGTTGAGTTGCTGCTGCAGCATTAACTGCTGGAAGTACTGTGCTGCGTTGGGCTGTCTTTGCAGTGCTTGGAGAGCCTGAAAAATACACAATGCGTAAAAAGCTTTATTCATACAATACACACGGACACTCTGAGACAGTACATGATTGCAAACCCTCACCTGTACAGCTTGCCTTTCATATAAAGACATGTGGGCGATCTGAGGTGCCCGGGAGTTGCCACTGGTCTGAGGGTTTCCATTTGTGTTGGTTGTGTTTTGGTCTTCTCCTGCATCCATGTTGGCTGAACCAAACGGCCCTCCACAGTCAAGACTGTCCACTACACAGATGGTAACTGTTCAGTTAGGTCTTGCATTCTCCACTGGGGTTACACACAATATAACCTTTTATTTCACGTCATTACAGTGATGTATAAAAGACAACTAAAGTAAATGATAAGCAAAGCAAGGCTGCGGTGAAACCTCCGGGGTCGCTGAAAAGCATCCTGAAAGTTTCCAGTCTGTTAACCTGAAGACCATTAATCTCCCATAAGTCGCAACAAGTTCACAAATAGAGGTGAAAATAAAATAAAATAAAAGAGGCCACAGTGGGATTTACATTAACACACCAGTTGTGGACATGATATATGGATGTGAGAGAAAGATCAACATGGAGGAAAGTTCAAAACATCCAGAGAAGCTAGCTTCCCATCTGCGGCTACCAACCACTTTCTGCTGCTCCGTTTATTCCTCTGCGATAGTCTGGCAAACCAAAGCCAAAATGTCTCCGCCAAGAATTAATTAAGGCATATTATACATTTCTGTTTTCCTTCTAAAATACATTCACAAAGTAATAAAGGGCGAAGCGTTAAGTGGCTTATAAACTTAGCAACGTTAGCTTTCTGCTGCAGCAACAAATCTTTAACCCTCGCTGCACGTCAGCATTTAACAAACTTCTCTTATTTATGTGATTACCTCCTCTTGGGGTGTTCCTATCCTTTTCACAGTTAGATGCAGTTAAATTGTAATTTTGGTGGAGATTTTAACTGCCAAATACGACAAAAACCCTTTCATGGTTTTTGCCTCCAATCAAACCCCGCCCCCTTTCACTCCTTTTCTTCTTCTTTGTGCACGCTGGACGTGAAGATTTGACCTCCTGTGGTCTTTGCCCCTCAACAGTTTCGACCCACATCGTTCAATTTTTTTCCTTTTTTTTTTTTCGTTTTTCTTTTTTGTAATAAAGTTAAAGAAAGATATCGGGAGAAATTTGTGAGGACTTAAAGAAAAGTCGAGCTTGAGTCCGACAACATTCTTAGTCTTGATACAGATCTGAGGTGGTGAAGCTACAGTTGTCAAGACAACGAAAAAGTGCTTTTCACAACTCCTCTACATGCAATCTTATTACCCCCCATAATGACTTTATATATATATATATATATATATATATACATATATACATATATATACGCACATACATATATATGTATATACATATACATA
>JAOWBL010069694.1:0-17556 GCA_028564865.1 Zenarchopterus dispar
ACAAAGTTCAAAATATGGTCTGTCCAGCCGGTTGCTGCCTCTGCCGCCACTATGGCTCAAAACCTGGTGTTTTTTGTTTGTTTGTTTTTTTCTCACCCAACCCTGTGATGAACTGATATCATTTTTGTGTTGTTTTTTTTTTTCATTTTACCCACCATTATGGCTCTCTTAGTACCTATGAAGGTGGTACAGCTACATAACAAAAATGTTACACTGGTCCACCTCCTGTGCCATTCACGTAATGCAGCGGGACAGAAACAAAAGTGGCTTCAGTAGGAGAACAAACTTGCTGTGTGAATGAAGATTTAGACACACTCACAGGTGCATGTTAAAATTGTGTAGACTTTGGATTGGCAGTCACAGATGGACACAGATGTGGTGCACACTCCAGCAGTCAGAGTTGTATAGATTTATTTTGAATTTTTTTCTTTTTCCAGCAACTTGTTAAACACAATGACTCTCATGTGGTGCATTTCCGTTAGTGTTTTGCACATTATAAAAGCTGATGGAAGCGAAATAAGATTTGACAATATAAAAGTATAATAGGCAATGAGTGACTAACTACTTGACTTAGTTCACAAGTTATTACCGTTCATGTCACTAAAATCCTGGAAAGCTGTTGTCAAACATGGTAAAGCTGTCTATCGTGATGTTTTTCTTTTTCACTTCCAATCAAAGTGAATGAATCGAAGACTTCACGCTGACCCAGAAGAACATTTGAACAACATGTGTCATCACCATCATCCACACATGATTTAAAAAATAGTTTTAGACACACGTGCTGCTATGATGATACACATGCACATCTTTCACGGCTGTGGTGTTCAGGCTGCCATGACAATGACACGAGTCTGTGCCATAGAAATAACCTGCTCTACCATTACAATGTAGTCTACTGAAATCAAACAGAAAAACAGATGTAGTTTGTAAGTGTGCAAACATTTGGTGATGTGACAGTAATGTAAAGGCATTTAATCATACCTGAGCACATAAACACACACATGCAATCACACATGTACATGTGGATGCTGTAAATGGATAGAGGATTTGGCCTATAATTTGACGTTTATCCTGGAGAACAAAATAAGACCAACTTTTACAACCCCAGTGATTATGCGTGTGAGAGAGGCAGAGAAAAAATGAATAAAATAAAATAAAGGAAGATTTTTGTTTATCATGAGACTGAGTTCCCCCCCTGGTGATTACATAAATATAGAAAAATAACAAAAATATTGTTTATTCATATTATTCTTAATACACTACATGCTGTAGGTTATTATTGACATAACATATTACAGGGATATAAAGGGACTGAATTATCTGAGAAGAGAATTTGACTTTGCAGTGTTTCCATTCAATAAAATGCACGATTCAATAACAAATGTCAAGAAAAAAAAGCATAAAGTTTGTCTGACAGAATCTTGCAAGCAGGCCTCGTTGTGCAAGTTCACCGTGTTGAAATTCAAAATATTTGTAAATGCCCAGAGGTTAAACATTAATTGGCAGTGGATGATAAGATTGCAGCAGCGATGCCCTGGAACTGATTGAATGAGATAAGCTGTGCTGAAAGTTGATGAGATGAATTACTGGTTACTGGGCAACCACCACGGTGTTAACATCTCACATGTTTGTGCCCATAAGCATGTCCAGAGTCAGTATGTGGAAACACATTCTAAAAAGTATTCAAAACCAACAACTCTGGCACTATTAAGCACAGCAGATACATTTGTATTTGTGTGCTGATATTTTTTTCTGACCATATCAGTACAAATTAATAGCAGTGAGGACAGAGGCTACTCAGTTCAGTGAATTACAGATACATCGCAGTTAATACTGTTAATTTTTAATACCTGGCATACCAAACAGTTATAGACGAACTCTGCTTCTTGAAATTAATATTATTATTTAACAAATGCAATGCTCTTACATTGCATTCACGAAGGGTTAGGAAGAAAAGGATACTTTAGGTAAAATCTAAAAGTACACGACCTGGAGAATGAGGGAAAACCTATTTAGTGGTGACTGCTTTCTTCCCTCACAATGGTAAGAGGAATCACTATTCCCCCATGAAACACCCTCGGATTCAGACTGCGGCAGAGCAGTCAAGCAATAAAAACTGATTTCCTGCACAGTCTGCTTTTTTTATCATTACTTACCCCTATTGCTCTGATATAACCTGCCTTTCCGCTGCCTGCTAAGCTAAACTTTGTACTTCTATGTCCCCGCTTTCTTGATTTCTTGCTTTCTTGTTTAAATTATTTTTTTATTTTCTTGTGCTGAGAATCTGTAGCTTAAGAAAAGGAGCAGTAAGAGATGTGGTGGAAACAAAAAGAGAGTAGGTTGACCTCTCGGGTCAGTGATTTAGCTGCTGCAGCTGTGGGCTACATGAAGCTTTGTGCCATATAAAGGACACAGTCCTGTGCTTGAATGCAATACTATTGAAACGTCGGTGTTAGGTGTTGTGTTACCTTTACAAACTGTTGATTAAAGTGTTCGTTTTATATGTGTTACAGTCGTCCTCTGATCTTCTTCATTAACAACCTAGTACAACTATAGTAATAATACAAACATCTGCGAATACCTCCCTTTTGAGTTTATTTTGTAGGGAAAGATTAGGTATGTATACTGTTTTTGCAAATGTCTTGATTTTCATTGATAGGGATTGAGAGATGAGACAAATTCAGTTGGAAAATGCAACAATCATATTTTTTTTACTGTTATGTAAACATACTGAATAATAATGTGACCTCAATTGTTAGTTTGAAGCACCACTTAGAACTGCTAAAAATCATTTTATTATCCCAGTGCAGGGATAGGCAACCCTGGTCCCTGAGAGCCGGTGTCCTGCATGTTTTAGATGTTTCCCTGCTCCTTCACACCATGACACAAATGACTGTGTCACTGACAGAGTTGTTCAGACCTTGATGATAACCTGTTAACGACCATTAATGAGAGTCAGGTGTGCTGAAGCAGGGCAGCATCTAAAACATGGAGGACAGTGGCTCTTAAGGACCAGGGTTGCCTACCCCTGTCCTAGTGAAATGTCAAATTTAGCATTAACTCAAAAGGACAGCTAAGTAGGTAAAAAGTTGTTTGTCATCTGATGGTTAATGACAAAAAAACCAACAACAACAACAACAAAAAAAAATAGGGAATGAATTCAGGGACATCAGAGGGGACTGCTTTATTCACAATTAATACTAAACTGTAACCTTAACCAAAAATCCCACCCTTACTCTAACCCTTGCTAGGGCATGTTTTTCCTGTTAGCTGTGATATTTTCCAGAAACCAGCATGCTAATGTGCCTGTGTGCTTGTGAGCTATAAACAATAAGTTCAATAAATCTGCTCTAGTATATCTCTTGTTCTGACCCTTTTTGTTTACCTGTGTGTTTGTGCAGATATTTGAGCATGATTGGGCGATCCATAACAACTTATCAGCTGAAAATGTGACAAGTGAACAAAAACGCATGTTGACTTTGGTTTTTTTTTGTTCCTCTCAGGTATGATGAGTAATCAGCATCAAACTGAGTCATTCGGGAGCAGAAGGCAATCTCAAATTCGATTACACGCAGCCCGAGGCTGATGGTATATGTGCTTGAGAGAAACGCCATGTACTAGATGTTTGACTGTGGTTGCTTGCACACACACACGTGTGTATACTATATACTGTACAAACAAAAAGTGACATTATGGGAGTTTTCCTCGATGGCAGCTTCCTCTGATTGTCCTTCATGCCTCAGTTAAGTGACTGAAACATCACCAGCATTAATGTTAAACTATTGTTTTTCTTCATTATTCATCTTCTTTTAAGTTTGTCAGCTGTTAAGCTCATTGGTGTCTAGAAGAAATAGCATTAATCATTATAATGATACAGTTGTTTATTTGACATTGTACTTATCTAATTTCTAATTTGAAGATATGACCAGGACTAAGTGATTTTTTAAAGACGTTCTTATACTTACAAACTAATCAATATGGTCAGCCTTTCATGAAACTACAAGACAATTTTTTTCATTTTTTGTTTTCTGTTTTAATGATTGTAGTTTTTGACACACTGATATGAGAATGTCTTTTTAGTCGTTTTATTTCATTTTAGTAATTCCTATAAGTAAATGGTGAAAGCCAGTTGACGCTGACTTCTTGAACGCTACGTTCTCCTGTTGAGAAATGCGTAATTGACAATTTAACTAATGTTGTATTCTGTGTTACAACAACAGCTTTTCCACTGAGTAAACAAAATCAATACAGTTACACATGAAAAACAATTTCCAAGACCTCTTGAAGATTCTTGCAGTATGCTGCATTTGCAAAAAATATTTTAATACTGTGATAAAACTGGCTTTCCTGAGGGCTATTTCTGAAAAATATGTCCCTGAATTTGTTCTGGTGAGAAAAGATGGCCAGTCTGAGAGATTTACCAGGTAAAGGCATTTTTAAATAGTTATTCAGAAGAGTCCATTTTACATTTACATGTTAGCTACATAAGTGATATCTTTAGGATTATACAGATAGAGAAAAACCCCAGAATATGTTTGTGTGCTCGTCGAGACTTTAAACTGGTGCTGCACATGCAGGCAAGCGCGTTAAAGAGAATGAGATTGATGGTTAGCCTAGTTTTTTTTTTAAATTTTTATTTATTTTTTTCTGTCTTAGATGAAATAGCACGATCAGGTCATGAATACTTTATCAAAGCTTTAAAATTACGTACGTACACACACAGACAGAACAAACAAATGCAGCCTTTGACTGCATTTGACGGCCTTTGTAGTTTTTCTCAGAGTGACACTAATTGAGCCGATTCCAGCAACGTTAAAGATATAAACTTTCCAGTCAAAAGTTTTTCCAACTGATATGACAGGACAAAGCAAACCCACCCAAAGTCTCTACAGGCGATGATGAGGGCCCCCCGTCCTCAGCCTTCAGCAGAAAGGGGCCATCTGTAAATGTTTTCAAAATGTCACTGAGATCATTTTGATCTGCCAGCACCCCCCACTACCTTGCACCTGTCTGAGCTTTCAAGTTAGTATAACCTCACATGCCTTTCTAGTCTTTTTTCTGATGAGGATACATTTTAAAGGTTACTGTTACTTCACACAGGTCTTTGTGTTTTTGCAGATAGTTTTTTTTTGTTTTAGTTTTTAGTTTAGACCTGGAGTAAAAAGATTCAATATAGACTTTAGTCAATCAGCGATCCAAAGTTATTTTTGATGAAATACATGTGACATTTTTATCATCCACTGCCTGATAAAAGAACAGTGAAGGTGAAAGTGGCACACAAATGTATTCTGGCCATTTAATGTTTTTTTTGTTACATTTATGCATATATAAATATTGCATTCAGTGTGGGCATCATTTGTGTTTTGAAGTATTTTATTCTTTGCATTTATGTGTCAATTTAGCTCTTATTTAACATATTAATAATGTGTTAAACCTCAAGTGTAAAATTTATAAAAGTATAGGTACTTTTTAAAAATTTCCTGCAGTATATGACATATTTACTTCATTTATTTTCTTTTTTCACATCACATCACTAGTTCGTTGCACTCTTCTCTTGTTCGGTTATTTCTCTGTTTCACATTTAACAATTCATTAAATTTCTTCCAAACCCAGTCGGCAGAACAGTCTTAGCAGAAAATGAATGGACGGAGAAACTAGATCCTCTGACTAACTTATTTTGGACCCTCGAGGATAAAATCCTTCGAGACAATGTATGACTTTTTTTTTTTTTTTTTTTTAATTTAGATGTAGAAGTTGAGAATAGTCTTCAGTCTTTGTGACAATTTTGAATCCTATCAAGGCTTTAGTTCTCACTAAGAACCTACATTTGTTCACTGGAGATTTAGTCATTATGAAGAGTTCAATTTGTCCACCGAAGATGTATAGAAGACGGCCCTGCAGGTGCTGAAACATCTCCCTCTGTCCTCCTCCTGAACTGGTCCATCCTCACTAACACTTCACCTGAGTGTCATCTCTTATGAAGTCTCACTCACAGGTGTGGAGAGCTCTCATTATTAACAGTGAGGTTATAAATAAAACAGGTTAACTGGAGAAGGCTCTCACCCTCTCTCATAATATGAAGGCAACAGCCATCACCATGGTTACTGTTGGACAATATGCCGAACCAGCTGTGCAGTTACATTATTTGGTAGTCCTTCTTCCAAGGTACAAATTCTCCAAAGCATAGCGCATTTCATAAACTAAAGCCGATCTGTAAAATGATGCAGTGGAAAAAATGTTTAAATAAAATCTGTCTGCAGCTGCACGCAATGGTTTGGGCATCCCTAGTTAAAATTCTTGTCACTACTATTAGAAAATGATCTTATATTCAGAAGATGAAAAGCTGAAAAGATCAAACAGAATTAAGTATTTTGAGAAGGATTAGTGCATTGTTTTGTTTTCTTTAACTTTGTGCAAGGTTTTGAGCACACAGAGGAATCAGGCTTTAATTTAGCTTGTGGAAGTTTTAAGGCTTTCAGTTGTTGGTACAAACAGCCACTTCAGCGTTTATAAATGATTGATTTAATTCCTGATATTTTGTTATATATAGTTAGCAGCCACTGGCTCTTTGTGGCACCTTCCTAGCATCCTTACATACAGAAAATAAAAAATAAATAGATAGATGAATGCATGGATATTTCTTTTTAATTTAAATAAGTGTTTTAATTTTGACAGTGATTTATTTATGCTGAAATTTAAAGACAGCACGGTTTGAACATAATATTCTCATGCTGTGCAGATCAATGAGATGGTACCAAGCTCTAAGAAAGGACAGGTTTTCTAATGCAGCCATCATCATCATTTTATGTTCTTGTAAAGCTTCCTGTGTAACCCTCAGAGAACTGCAGTTGTTATTACTTTAATGGCCTTTTCCTCTCTCACATGCTGGCATTTGCAGACTGGTGTGAGTGACCTTTTCTCATGGGCATCGGCCAAAACAGTGAAGTGAAACACACTGAATGTGATTGACTGATATCAACTGTTAGTTTAGAAGTTGGTGGTTTTAGTTTTGAGTTTATGTTGAGTTTGTGGTTGAGTTTCCTGAAGGTTGTCCTGGTCTGAACCACTTTTCAAAGTTTACAGGCACCATTTCTGTGTAAAGGATGGCTAATTTTGGCAGTACTGGGGAGCAGCTATGGTTTAAGGCACGTGAAGTTGAAAGTTGATGCCACTGAGCATTTATTCTTGAGTATTCTGGTTTTAAGTGTCATGTTGTTGACACTTAAAACCATTTATGGTAGATGGGCTACCTGAAAACTAATATTCAAGATCATGTTTTTATGCATAGACAATCACAATTAATTTCCCTTTGGGGATTTAAAAAGTATTTTTTTGAATTAAGTTGAAAGTACCTGCAGTAAAATTAGTGTCTAAACTCACTCTCCAATCTTTCTTCTGTCCATTTCCTCTAGACTACATGCATTGGAAATAAGTTCCTATGTTTCAGCAAATATTGAAGCCAAAAGGAGCCTTCAGTCCAAAACTGGCAGATTTAGGAACAGCATTTTTCCAACAGCTGTCTCACTACTGAACTCTGCCCACCATTAATCTGCTCCACCCCACATCACATCCTTCATCCACCTGCGAGCCCATTCATTCTTCACTCTTCAGCCAATTCACTGCACATCCTCCTCCCTTCTGCCTCCTCCCTCCTCATTCCTCCCTCCCTATGACCATAACTGGACCTCTAACTATTCATTGTAGATAATGCTCATGTTTATATGTACATGTACTTTCACTGGTTATATTACGGTTATAGTGTGTTCACAGCGCTTTTTTGAGCTTATTACAACTGTACATTGTGCTCTGTAGACTATATTAAGTTATTCCATCCTCATTATATATATATATATATATATATATATATATATATATATATATATATATATATATATATATATATATATAGTATATACTGCTCTTGACTCTACACAATCCAAATACCATATTTATTTTGCTCTTGCTGCTCTTTGCATTCCTGGTTACATGCTAACAGCATTTTTTCAGGAGAATCAGACTTTGGGACAAAAATCAGCTTATTAGTTAGAATATCCAACACATAAACACCACAAAACTTTCAACAAGGTTTTCACTCACTTTAAAAAAAAAGTTTGCAATGTTCAGGAAGCACTTGGTTTGTTAATGTAGTTTATCTTGTTACTAGGCAACTTGATTCAAATTCTCTTGTTCATTTTCTCCCCTTTTCCTTTTGCCATATTAAAATTCATTCACATTAACAATGACAAGCTGATTAAAACCTGTAAATTTTTTCACACTTTTAACATTTAGTAGCTCTGTCTCTGAATAAAGATTTTATTTTTCAGATTCAAAAATAAACAGAGTAATTTTGCATAAATTAAAGTGCCTGGCTCTCAAAGCATGTCATGTTTGACCCAAGTGTCTCTGGGTTTTAGCAGGTGCCACAGATTTTTAATAGATGATGAAAGGTATTGTTGACTCCCTGAAGCAATATAACAAATAATTACTCTCTTTTGTCTCCACCTCTTTCTCTCCTTAAGGTGACATGTAATTGTTTTACCATCAGTGATGGGGAGCTACAAGAGATTGGAGTGGGGCTGTATCCAAGGTAACACAACCCTACACAGACAAAGGGCGATGTAAGGAGCAAACAGCTGAAATGTTTTACCAATTTGAAGGAGCTCATCTTACCCCTGCCTTTTAGTTATGAAATGAAAATGTTATAAGATTTAAATGCAGCTCGGACACACTGTAGTTGCCCCATTAATAACCCATCTCCACAGTTTCAAACCTGTCCATGCGCTCTTCGCTCAGTCCTGACAGTTGTTAGAAGTAAGAAAAAGAGGAGAAGAATAGATTAGATTACTTTTTTTCTTGTAGGGTTACACCTTGCAAATTAATGTTGACTGACTATTTTACAGCTGTTGCACTAAACAAAGGAAAGAGAGAAGCACAAGTGCTCCGAGAGGAGTTAGATCCGACTATAACCAATGCGTGATTGATGAAATGGTTGCTGTCTGGACTGTCTGAGCAGAAGACCGTCCACACAAACACACACAGCAAGGCTATATGCTCTGTAATCCCTGCATTGCGTCCTGGGTGATTGGGGTGGGATTTGGCCTGTTGTAGTACATGCTGTTAGTGCAGCTACTCACACATAAACACACACACACAGCCGCATACACTGCAGGTATCCTGGCCACTTTATCTGGCCGGTGTTGAGATGTCAGATGGTCACAGTGGCATTACCAAAGCTCCGCCAAACCATGTGTGTCTGTGTGCAATTTGTGGTGTAACTCATCCATAAATGATGGGCTCATTCTCAGGATGGTCCCCTGCCTATTCATATTTTGGGTTGCCTAGCAACCATGGGTTTGCTGAAGAGAGGGGGATTACTCTGCTGAGGCTGCACCTCAGCTCAGTCTTTCACTTTCTGTTCATTTTCTGTTTCTGTTCTACGTCAAATACTATTTTTTGCCATTACCTGACTCCAAGTCTTCTCCATGAATGTAATTCCCTTTCTTAAAAAATATGATCTAAAATCCTGTGACGTGTTCATTAAGAGCAAAATGTTTTGGCTGTTGTGTTGACAACACAGACCTTCATTGACTTGTCATAAACCTCCTCAACCATTGACTTTGTATCACATCATTAAATTAAAGTTGTGCAACTCTTTACAGCAGTGCCGTGACTTCCGACCTTGAAGTGATAGTAGCCACATTGTGAACTGAGAGATGATTGTGGATGAGATTGTAGCAGAGAAGAACAAAAAGGATAGGCTCAAAAAACTCATTACTTTGATAATTTAGAAGAAGCTTTTGAGTTTGAACAATATTATACTTTTTGTCAAATCTCCTGGAAATGTTTCAGCAGTCAGCATTCATTGGTTTATGTCTGCGTAGTTTACGTCAGCATTATTGTTTTTAGCAGGCAGAGCATCTTAGTCAGCAGCCAAAACAGTGGCTGACATCAACACAAACTGGTATCATCACAATCACTGTAATAAACAATATTTGAGATTGAACTGTTTGATACTGTAGCTTGGGCGTCCTTTTGGGGGCTCCTGATTGTTTTTTTTTTAAATTTATTTTATTACTTTTATTTTAAATTTGATTACAAACTATGAATGGTAGAAATGTACAGTTCTAATAGTCTGTACCAACTGGTCCATACTTTTAAAAGTTTTCTTGAGTCAAATCATTGAATCTCAGCTGTGATTTTGATCTCATAACCAACAAGACACCCTCCTTCTGTAGCACTTGTTTCTGAATAAATTCTCACACAGGTGATCTGCATCAACTTTTTAAGGTAAAACTGTCTTCGAGGAACAAAGAGGTGACAACGTTGAGCATTTTTCTTAAGGTCATCTGGATTTAAAGAAATGAGTTGGATACTTTCTGTGCTCTCACATGTAACTCCCCATACTGCTTCATACAGCAACAGTTATTTTCACAGGTGTCAAATGTGGATTAGTTAATTAATCTAATTAGTATGCTAATTAGCTTCTCTCCATCAGATAAAAACATTGTTTGGAGGACTTGATGTCTATTTGATATTCATCCGACATCCTCTCCACACTGTAAAGCAAAGCCAGGAGGGTTACTGGCTTTATGGAGGCTGAACACACATTCTTTATCTCATGCACTCGGTGTTTTACTGAATCTAATCAGCTATAGCAGCAGTAATGGAGGGGGCTGTAAAAACACACAGACCTCTTCAGTTTTTTCCACTTAAGTGTGCGATGTCATTAAATGTCTTCATGCAAGTGGGAGGTCTTTAATACAGGCTACGTTCTCATAATGGGAAACACAGTCATCAAGAGCAGACTTAATAGTCTAATAAAGCTATATTTTTAATCACTTATTTTACCGTCATGCTACTGACTTCTGAGATTTTCAGCTGATTTTGGGTTGGGTTGATTTTGGCTTATATGAGACAAAAAAAAAAAAAGCATCCATGATACATCCTGTTTCACTTTATTACACCCAGTTAAACATTACAAAGGTTTTAGAAGACGAAGTGTGTAATACTACTGAAATCAAAGTTGTTCTTTTTTTAAACCATGCATATTTGCAGAACAGTAAGTCATTGACATGAATTTATAGTTGTGTCCAAAAGAAGCAAAACATGTGCAGATGATCACCAGTTTGTCTGCAGATGACAATTATGGAAGCGCATAAAATAGTGCTCTTAAAAGAAAGAGTGAAAGTAATTTGCATATTTCTCTTTTGATGGGGCTTGATATCATTAAACATTATGAGGAATAAGGAAAAGTTTCCATGTTTAAAGGGCAAGGCTGCAATCTGAGGTGGAAAGCCATTATCACTGATCCCTCGGAGATCACTGCATCAAGAATTCATCAATAGCGGATATCCACACGACAAATTACTTCTGAATAAAAGACTGTCAATACTACAGGGCTACATTCACAAATACTGAAAATACCCCATGTGCATGAAAGAGGCCTGTTGTTCACCTTTGTGGCGATAGCATCAACATCTCTGGCTTGGAGGCATCTGGGAAGGATCATCAAACAGCAGAAACATGTATTGTGGGAAGACAAATCAGTATTGTAGATCTTGTTTTGGATTAAATGGAAGTCATGGGCTTCGAAGATGAAAAGGGCCATCCTGACTTTTATAAGCAACAGCTACAACAGTTACATTTAAACTTACTTAAAGGCAGATATTTAACACTTTAATTACATTTAAAGATTACATTTTTGACATTCTCTCTCATGCATATCACTCAGGTAGATATAACAATCTACCTGCCACACTGCCTGAAAAAAAGTTAATTTCCAACCCTGAAATGTTGATGCATATTTCCATTGGCGTTAACAATTAAACTAAATAATTTCAAAAATCCAAAAAGAGTCAGGATGATGCAGGTTTTGTTTGTTTTAACATGTACTTTGTGTGTTGTACGTTCTTAGCAGACATTTTAACATAAATCAGTGTACATACTCAGAATATTAGTCTAATAGAAATATGCAGAATTTATTTGAGAGTTGAACCTTTCTTTAGAGATAAATTAAATCTTGTCTTCCTCTCCTCCTACTCTTCTTTTCTTTCTCTTCTTTGACTTCCCTCCGCACTGCTTGATTACTTTGTCTTCCTTTTCTTTCACCTTCTCTCTGCCTCCTCCCACCCTCTGATGCTCTCTCTCTTTTTTTTTTTTGTTTTTGTTTCTTGTCTGCTCTATCTCAGTTTATCACTGTTAAACCATGACTGTAGGCCCAACTGTGTAATGGTGTTTGAGGGAACAAAGCTGCAGCTCAGAGCTGTCCGGGACATCAATCCTGAAGAGGAGGTACGATGAAGAAACTGCACTCTGCCTTTTAAAGCATTACTGCTGTGGAAAATGAGTTTGTTTTCGTTGACTGTGACGTTGCAGCTGCTTCTAAATCCATTATGACCAAATATTTAATACACTTTCTATATTATCTGGTGTTCGTAATTTAAATGATGCATAGTATGAATCCAGCAGCCATATCGGCTATAAAATTAATTCTATTGTACAGAAAATACTGTATTTTCATTTATGCAAAATAAACTTCACACTAATGCAAGCAAAAAGATGGCTCCTAAATTGGCAGTTTTCTCAATTTTTCCTTCATCCCTTGTGACAGTATGTAATGAGATGCTTTGTGACTATATGTAATGAGATGCGTCCATGCCATCTGGACCAGGACACACTCACACACCCACACACACAGCTCCCACAGCATAATTTCTTTCAGATTCATTTTACCCAAACTGTGTTGGGAGTATTTTAACTGTATTTAATGAGCCGCACTTAACCATGTACAACCACATAATGAATATACATGAGTACAGTGCAATGTCTAAACAGAATACAAGTAAATACTGTCATGCTTTTGTGTGTCCAGCTGACTATAAGTTACATTGAAACGTTGTCCCTGACTGAAGAGCGACAGAGGCAGCTGCAGGACCAGTACCATTTCACCTGCCGTTGCCAGCGATGTGACTCCATGGAAAAGGTCATGCCCACATATATTATTCTAACCCCGTTACTGCACAGTAGATTACAAGTTTGCATGAAATTTTTTTCATTTGATTATAAACAGACAATATTTGCTATGTTTAAATGCACATACTGACCCAAAATTAACCATTTCCGCATCATTTTGTGGCATCATTCATTAGATCAGCTTCTCGTATTCAGAGTATTCCTGAAGGTTTCTGTCTATGGGCTACATACTGTACTGCGCAAAAGTCTTAGGCGCAACTGGTCTTGCTGTTTCCATGACATCCTGTATTTATTTTCAAATCTCTTTAAGATAATTCATGAAGCTGGTTCTCTTAAATTTAAATAGCACAGAATAGTAATTAATATCATAACACCAAAACATCAGTGTAGGACAGATGCTTGAAAAAGTTATATGTGTGCTGTATTTTCAGTTGTTATTTTAATAAAATAGACTAAATATGGAAGGTCATTTAAACTTTGGTGAAATATTTAATGATACTTTTGCCTTCAATGCCGCATGGATGCTTCATTTTTGCTTTACTCTAATTCCAGCCCTGCAAACACAGAAAATAAAAATGTCCAGATAGTCCTCTTCATGAATGAAATATTGTAACTGATGCAGTAGTGTAACTGTGTGATTGTCCCATCATAGATACAATGACGTCACACGCTGTCACACACTTTGATTGTGGTCATTGTGGCATCTTGTGCTGATATGTGGCAACCAAGGAAAAACTCCAAAAAAATCCCCACTAAAGCAGTTAAAACTCAGGAAAGTTCACACTTTCTTACCTCAGTTAAACAAATCAAGCAGTTATCTTGATTTTGTTCATTTCCAAGCATCGTCTTTGAAGTTCAAACCCATACATGCATTCCTCTCTCTGTTTCTCTCTCGTTCACACACACTTACACCCGCTTGTGTTACGATGCTCAGACTGCGCAGCGGTGCAGAACATGTCTCAGTGTACCCTCTCCTGTCCTCTTCTTCTTTTCCTCCCTCACTCTGACATCCTTTATCTCCTGCTGTTCTCCTCTTCCTCCCTGTCACTCTGTCACGCTCCAGCTCTTCACACTCTCCCTGCCTGTTTGACCACCTACTGAAAAATGAGAAAAATTATCTTGTCTTTCAGCTGGAGTTTTCTTTTCCATCCATCTTAACCTTCTCCATCTTCCTGCTCCAGTAACACTCTGTCTCTGTCCGTCTGTTTTTCTTTTCTGTCTCCCCTTTTTGTCCCTGCCCTCAGTTCTGCCTCTATCTTTGATCTCTATGTACCGCCGTGTATAAGACACTCTACCACAACACAGTAACTCTCAAAAATACAGTATCTGTTAAGCCTTTGTGGGTGTTTGAGATAAGCTAACCGAGCACTTGGTTGGTTCTCTTGAACAATGGTGTTCATTTTATTCAACCAGCCTTTGTTCTGCATGCAACACAGACTCACAATTTATGTTATTCTCCCTGTCTTTAATCTTTAGCTGATGGTGGCAGGCTGCAGGGTTGCAACCCAAAGTTGTCATGGCAACAGATGACTGTTAACATCAAAAGTTGGGAATATTGTTTGTGGTGTGTTGTTGTTGAAATGCACACATCAAGAGTTGCTTATGATGTTGTTAATAATAAATACATGAGTTTAGTTTGAATGTACAAAATCTCACTCAAGCATTTAAATATGTGCTGAAATCTTTACCTGAGGTTCAGGGTTTATGTTACCTCTTCTTCTGTCTTTTGCTAACTGTTTTTTTTTTTATAAAATGAAAGCACACACATTTTGCGTTCTGTTTTTCATCTCCTGTCTTCATTCATTTTGTCTTGCTAATGATGTGTAAAGCCACACAGAGACACCTGGGGAAATCGTGTTGATTCTAGACTCTGATGTTAACTGAGTCATTAAGATGTTCAGGTTGTCATTCCTCACCTCTTTATCCAGGATGGACTCATGCTGTCCGGAGAAGAAGCGGTGTGGCGCCTGCTGAAGGAGGCTCATTTAAGACTGGAAGGACTGAAAGCGGAGTCCAGGATCCTTTGATAAGTTTGAAATGTTTCATGAGTGGATGCAGCATCCTAAACATGCAATGTGTCAACAGTAAAATATGATATATTAATTAATATACAGAAACACAGCTAGCTGCAATCTCAGATAAGACATTTGTAATCCAGTTAAAATACTTGCACCATGAATGTGTTTGGTCTGAGATTTGAGTGGCAGTTGAGATGTGATGAATAAAGTAATTAAATGTGGCTCTGGACTTTGTTGCTTATAAATCTGGCCTTAAACCATCTGAATCAAGGCAACAGAAAGAAAGCAAAGAGACTGATGTAGTGAATTGTGTATCGACACAAAATAATATCTGCAAATTTATGCAGATACATCTTTACAGATATTTTAGTAATTCCTTGAAGAGTCTGCAGCTTTAATCAAATTTATGGGCCCCCAATTTAAAAATGACTTTTCCTTAAGTCTCCTCACAGACTGGGAAGAACTGTTGGAGAGCTGTCGTCACCTGTTGACAAATGTTGCTGGTGAAGTTCCTGATGAAAATCTCTACAAGCTCAGAATTACAGACATGGCTTTAGATGCTTCTGTTCACCTGGGACACTGGGAGGAGGCTCTGTCATACGGGATAAAGACACTACCACCATACAGGTGAGGCCCTGTATTCATCTGCATGGCTTAAATAATCAACATCTGATGAAAAACACCAAAATCCACATCTCCCTTGTACACATCTCAGATGTATTCAGATTATAAGGCTAAAAACATCATTGGATTTAAAATCTAACTGCAAACATTCTTTGTTGTAGTTTCAGGGCAACAAAGGTTCATGTCCCTGAGTGGGGACTAAAATTGTATAACTACTTTGTTAGAAACTTTGGTTTGAAATATTCTGGTTTACTGCTTTATTCTGATGCCTCCAAATTAGCTGGCATCATGAGTATTTTGTATTTGCTTTTTTCCATAATGGGGGTGTGGGGTGGGACTGGGGGGTCAAGGGTTTCCAACACCTTTTTAGTGAGGGGGGCACTTCATGACATCAGGCTGGCAAAGCAGCGAGCTGAAGCAGTGGTGGAGCAGGGAAAAATAGTGGGGCTAGCTGCGCAGGGGGGCAATAGAGGTGGGACAAACCACGGCATGAGAGCTGGGGATAAAAAGAGAAAATACCGGTGAGGGTTAAGAGCCGAGGCAAGGGTCTGAGGTCTCAAATAATGAACAGGGGCCAATCTACCAAACGTGGTTACAATCTAATGAGGTCCAGGGCTTCTATGCCACTCTAATCTTGATTAGTCACTAGTGTGCAGCTGCCAGCTCATGACCCATAAGGTCCACGGCCAGCCTCTGCCAAAAAACACACACACCACGCTTTAATAACTGGCACACTTTTTGAAGCCTATACAGACATGCTCCCAAAACAGTGGAACTAAATTACAGATATTGAAACACACTAAAAGAAAAACAAACAAACAAACAAACAAACAGAAAACTAAGTATCTGTTTCAACTGTTGTAAATAAATCCTTGCAGTTGTGACCTGGAAAACACATCAGTCCACGTCCTCATCTCTTATCAAGTCCTAATCATAACTTGATAAAAGTACAGAGTAAATAATTTTTCAGTTTTCCTTTGTCACAATGTCTAGTCATGACCATGGAGGATTTACATTAGTACATATTTACATTTCTAGGAGAGAAATATACAACTCTTGAATGCTTTGACTTTTTCATACCTCAACAGCAGTACAATTTAAAGAAAAGGGAAACCTATATCCATATTTATTGTCAGGATTGTTGATACAGAATAAGTGACATGTAAACAGTACTTTTTTGCAGATGTATCAGTGAAAATGAAAATTGGACACATACTGTATTTCCCATTTACACACAGCTTTCCTTAGCTGGCATGTAAATGTAGCCACATGACTGGCATATTCTTGTTTTCAGAATTTAATTGGCCATTTAATATGTGACTTACTGTTAGCTAATAACAATTTTGAATTTTCTTTATACATGATAAAGAGAAGTCAACCATCCATGTTTGTGAGGTATGAACAAGACAAAGCTCGTTTCAGCTCAGAAGAGGTGTCAATTAAAAGCTACGGACACTGGATATATTTTAAAAACACTTTATTAGGAAAGTTTCACTTTCAAGCCAGTTCTAAAAAAATCAACAGTATACTAAAGATTGGGTGGAGCAACTGGCTGGTTTCAAATGATGTAACAGCAGATTGTGGGAACATATTGGAGTTTTTTGTTTGTTTGTTTTTTAAAGATTAAGTGTATGCTTTTGGTTATTTTAGTGCATTTCAGTTACAGACTGAGTTTTGAAAGTAATAAAAAAGCAGCAAGAATCATCAAAGAGGAGGTTTCACAATACACCAGATTTGGGACTTTGATAACGGATAAGAAATAAATCACAATAAAGCTAGATTGCAACAAATTGCAGTAGAATGCATGATTCTTTTATTGTTTTGATTTTTATAGTTTATATATGTTTTGATGCTGAATACTGTGAATGTTTCTGTCTTTGAGGAGGAAGCTTCATGTGTAGGTTTATGGTATAGTAGTGCATCATACCTGAATTGCTCAAGT
>JAOWBL010069695.1:0-18572 GCA_028564865.1 Zenarchopterus dispar
GATAGATAGATAGATAGATAGATAGATAGATAGATAGATAGATAGATAGATAGATAGATAGAGAATTGTTGTAAATGTATTTAAACATCTCTAATTATCATTGTAAGTCTTTTTTCTTCTCTTCTTCATGTTGACAGTAAAGCCAGGGGAAACCAGCTCATGTGCTGGTTACAGCTCACTCTCGCTGCTGCAGCTCAAAGAAAAAGGTCCAAATTGACATTTGCAAAAAAGTGCTTAGGTCTTTTTCTAATTTCTCTATAATCCTCCACTCAAGGCAAATGGTGATCCACAGTCTTCCCTACAGGAAACACAGAATACAGTCCTGGAGGGCCTATCAGCTCGATGCCATGATGAAAAGTACCATCTGATTTACTGTTGGAGCTAATTGGAGCTCTGCTGTGCTAATTAAATCAAGGAGCCACCTGGCGTGTGAAGGGTGTGTGCTTGTGTGTGTGTGTGTCCCCACCAAGATGAAAACTTCCAGCTTCTGTTTATGAAGACATTGCAGATGATAATATTCTAGCAGATTTTTTTTTTATTTGCTCCATCTGCAGGAACAGGTTGTCCCTTGTCTCGTTTATAAGCAACTGATGCCTTCTTATAAAACTGCTTTGGTCTCTCAGAACCCATGCAACAGGGACCGTGTGAAAATGTCAGGCTCACTTGTTAGCAATTCAAACAAGCAAAGAGGCAATTATGCTATTTTTGTGTTTCCACCAAGAAACACTGCTGTCTCTAGCACAATTCTGACATGAGAGCCCAGGATTTCAATGCCACCAAGAGAAACATGAAGTTCCTCAGCTGCCGTGAAAGACTAACCAGACCATAATCACGCCCTCCCTTCTCAGACTCTCTCTTATCTCTCTCAATCACATTTATCTTTCTCTTCCCGGCTCTCACCTCCTCTTTCATTTCTGAGGCAGTGTATTATCTGGGCAAGGCAGCAGCATGATGGTGGCTTCCGCTGGAGGGAGCCGGGCCGAATGCTATCATCACTCCCAGGGCCATAATCAATAGTGTCAGTAATGGCGATGGTGGGAGGAGAACAGTGGATTGCTGCAGGGTCCTCAGGGATCATATTGGAGGGCTTTGTCTTCTCCCTGGCTCTCCCCACAGTCCTGTTAAATTATTCCGCAGGCGTTTCCACTGTCAGCCTCGCTTAGCTGAGGACTGCACGATGCTCAGAAAGGGTTTGGAGCTCATGCTGCTTGTTGAACACCGTTCAAATTTACTGGCAAGGTTGATGAAAAATATGAACTTCTTTTACAGCTTCAGCCATGCTCTGTGCTAGATAAGAGATCCAAATCCTCTGATATGCCCCTGATAGAAGATAATATGCAACATCTTACCTCCTATTCATCATTATTACTCACTGACCCTTTTGCAGTATTCAAGTCCTTATAAAATACGTCAATATTATTTGCAGCATGGAGCCTAAAAATGTTTTTCATCACACAAGGATTTATTGCACGTAGTGTATCTCACAATCTTTTGTGCTGCAGGAGAAGTAAATCACAACAGACTTGTGGGGGAAGCTCACACTTTGAAAATAACTCAAGTTGCTACACTAAATCAGACCAGCAGTAATAATGATCCATGAAGCTGAGCTCACTTTTACTGCGAGTGAACCACCGCCGCAGAAGAAGCTGACGTCGCTGTTTAGTTGAACAGTTTAGGAAAACAAAAAAAAAAACATGTTTATATTAGCTGGCCATACGCATCCTGCTTCCATGCAAGGCATCCCGACCCTCTTAATGGTCCTGCCCTTATGTGGAAGCTGCTCATGCAGCATGGTGCCAGATCCAGCAAGATTTTTAAAAAGGCTCATTTTTATTTACTTTGTGATTCAAAGATTTATATTGTAATGCTTTTCCCAAAAATTTCTGTACTACCAGTGGAATGTCAGCAACAAGTTTATTTTTGTTTTTTTTTGTAAAAAATTAAAAAACACAGGGATACAGTCCAATAACACACCTCTAAATGACGAACCTGGATCTATCACCAGTGTTGAGTCTGCAAGAGCTCCAGATGTGCAGCATGTAACAGTAAACATGTTATCATTCTGAGAGGCAGATGCTGAAAATCAGTGTATTTAGTGAAAAAAAAGAAAAGAAAGAAAAAGAAAACTGTTGGGAACATAACTAGTCTATGTAGACAATTTCAATTTTCCACACATCCCTGGTGTATAAACGTAGACCAAGAATGGGGGTTCAGTTCACTAGTACAGGCCCAGATCTGTAGGGATTCCCTCATCTCTAATTTGTACTCTCAGTACTAAGTTTAATTGCACTAAAGATAGAGAAGGCTGGATAATTCAATTTAATTCAATAATACCTAAGTAATCCCAAAGGGAAATTAGACTCTCGAGAAAAATTGTGTGATGTCGTCTGGATACGCTTCTGAATGAATACTGAATGACTGACATGTTCTTTGATTTGAAGAGCACCGAACAAGGTGGCCATGCTTTTAGCTCCAAAATTTTGAGTTGGTAAACACTTCAAATGCCCAAACACATACGCTTTTTACTACATTTTCATCTAAACTCATCTGTGGTGGTTTGGCTTCACCACCAGCAGATATTTCCTAGTGAAAGTTACAGACTTCAGCTTCAACCTCGCCGTGACAGCTTCTCCTAAGCCCTCTGCTGCTGTCGCTTCAGATGTAGATCAGACTTTTATATTCTAAATAAATAAAAGCGGGGAAGGTCTCTGATGTCAAGAGGGAACGCTCTTAGTTGTATATTTCAGCACTGACGAGTGCTGGTCCTGCTCTCCTGCCCTCGAGGCGGCAGGAGTGGTTTAGTAGAGAATCACAGAGAAAACCACTGAGAAAAAAGCACATCGTCGTGGAGACATGGGGGACGCCCCAGAGGACCTGTACAGGATTAAACCAGCAGGTCCTGATCCTGGTAACCCGCCTGGCTGAAAGCAGCTCGGCGTAGCAGAATGTGTTTAAAATGTGCTCAAACTACCTTGTAATGTCGGCAGATGGCTGGTCTTTGCTGTGAATTCATTACGTCTCATTTGAAACGGTTCCTGGTGGAGCTTCTCTGTGAGGAATTCATTTCTTCTGCAGGCTTTTACCAGAACATGTTAGCCCACCGGCCCGGGATTTTTGTTCCTTTAACATGCAAGCGCACAAAACTATAAACTGCAATTAAATAATGTTGGAAATGAAAAACTAATTACTGAAATATAATTATCAAAAGTTTGTTGCCAAAGTTAAAGGTTTTATTTTCAAATCAAAAACGTTTTGCTTGTGAATCTAAAAGTTTTGTACAGAAGCCAAGAGAGGCCATCCTTCTCATGCAATTATCTCAAGATCATGAATTAATTACTTTGTTATCTCCAGTTAGCAAAACAAAAACTTTCACAGTAACAAGTTAATTCGCCTGGTTATCTCTGGAAATCAGCCCTGTGATTTCCTGCCATGAGGAGATGTACCAACCTCTTGTATGTGGAAAGTAAGTTGTTTTCTCAAGATCACAAGAAACTCACAGTTAAAGTGGTATTTCACCGTTCACGATGGAGAGAGCTGAGGAGAATCTACAGTCATTCAGTGCATGCACGGGTGATTCAGCTTGCTTCGCTGCATTTGTCTGCTTTTTTTGATCAGTCAGCGGCTGCAGGCAGAGATGAGCTTCCCTCTTATAAACAGCAGCTCTCACGGTTCAAATCACTGCCCTCTCCACTAGGACTGACTGCACATAGACCTTAGACATCTGAAAACCTCTGCAGATTTACTGTCACGCTGATTTATCAAATCATCTTTCAGTTAAACTGGACAGCTCCCACACCTGCCAAAAAGACTATTTATCGTGGGTCATTTTGAAAGATTTAAATGTTACTCCAGGCATTGTTTAGGTTTTGCAAGGTTCAGCTGCCACTTCCCGGTAGTCATGGTTACTCATGTTTATCCTGCTGAAACTTCTTAAGGAGCAGAGCATTTAACCAACGCAGAAGAAAATGTTTTAAAAATTAACATTTAAAGGAAAAGAGGCTTATTTAATGATCTCAAGTAGCTGCAAGGACAATATGAGCAAAGCTGCTGAAACCTCTCCCACAACCACTAGTGCAGTGCCACTCCATGCTGTCAATGGTGAAAAGAAAGCGATCAATTAAAGTGTTTATGGAGTCATCTTCATACATTTTCCATAATAGAACCCTGAGGAGAGATGTCTATGGATATTCTGCAGTTTTTAAATAAAAACCAAAGTAAAACACATCAGTTGGCAGAAGCAGTCGAGAGCTGGATGATTCTTTTTCAGGAGCCAACAGGTCTGAATACTTCACATGTTGCTTCTTGGATCCTGCAGGATGACTAGGGACCAGTTTCTCTCAGCTTTCAGAGAACAAGATGTTCCTGAGGAGAACCTGACCGTAGAGAACCGTAAACTTAGGGAATATAAATCAATACAGAAAATCAATGAGAGCACGCGTGGTGTATTTCTTTGGTATATTTATTTGTTTTTTGCTATCCAGGTAGATCAAGATGTTGTAAGGCTCTATAGAAAAGAGGAACTCTCTGTTTATAATCCTCCATATGGAGACCAGATTTTTGCCCAAACTGGAGATACTTGCCATCAAATGAAATGGCAGATACTCAGCAAAAGAAAGAAAAGTTAAAAAAGCTCCAGAAACCATTTTATTATGCAACAAAGAGCCAGTTATTATAGTTAAGGAAAACTAAGACTAAAACTGAAACTAACAATGAAAAAATAATCCAGCTAACTGAAATAAAAGATAAAAACCAAAGATTTCCATTAAATAAAAACTAAACTGAAACTAAAACTGACAGTGAAAAACAAACTGAAACAAAATAGAACTGCAGGTAAAATTCCCTTTGTTTTTGTTTCACATCTTGTTTTATTATGTTTGCAGCTTCATCTTTCTTCTTACTAATTCTTTTTTCTAATTCTAATTAGTTAAAAGAAAGAATAAATGCTTTTTGTTCTGTGTAGCACTGTTGATAGGATTCTAAAATTCAAGATTTTTTTGTTTATCTGCAAGTCAACGACTCAAAAACTTAAACTTAAATGAAAATTAAACTAAAACTAATACATTTTTCTAAAGTAAAGCTATTGATGCGCTTGTTAAGCTAACTAAAACTAAACTAAAATAACCAAACAGATTAAAAAAATGAAATAAAGATAAAACTACAAGGGTGTGGACTGCTGTTGCTCGTGTGTTGGCCTTCGGAAGGCAGATATTTCAGTATTCCACAGTTCAACTTGCTCCTGCATTTCTCACAGAGACTCTCTCTCTCTCTCTTTCTCTCTCTCCCCCTCAGACAAGATGTAATGGAGGCTTTCGTTAGCTTCATCAGCCCCTCTGAGAAAGACATGCCAACCAAAGCTCTTGACAGCATCAAAGAACCTGACATGGAAGAACTCCTCAGGATATTCAGTCAAAACTACGCTGTGCTCCCCGCAGAAGGAAATCTGCCAAAACTGGTGGAGGAAATCACTCACAAAGAGATGGTGCAACAGCCGGCATTCATCATTCATCATCATTTATCATCATTCATCATAAAGAGTTGGCAGCCAGTTCTGAGATCTACCGGAGAATCTGTGAGTGGTGAAGGACTGAACACGATTTTGGATGATTTGAAACCTGGAGCAAGAAACGTTACTAAGTGCTTTCAGTTCCCTGAATTTATGTCGGATGTCAAAACAGTCACCTCCAATAAACTCTTGAGATTTATAAGAGAGCAAGATGAGAAGGAGCTGAGAATTTTCTCAGCCTGCACAGAGTCTGATTTATTCCTGTTTAAAAGTTCCTGTTAAAGTCCCATTTATAGACATGTTGGAGTTCACAAGGCAGCCCTTGTAGTTGTTTATTGTTGTTGTTTAGCATTGTTGTGTAATTAGAGCAACTATGCAGAACTCAGGTCAGATTTTTGCTCTTTCTTAAGGACTTGAGTCTGTGTGGTGGCACAGTTCCTCATCATTGTCCTCTGTCACAAGCAAACACAGCTCACACACGTCCATATCACAATATCTGTTTTCCACAAACAGATGTTCTCTTGCAGAGCAGTTTCAACTTTGACAAAGTCGACTGGATGCAAATAGTCTTGTGCATCATAAGAGCTCTGCATTGTACTTTAGGTATGGTTGTCCCTTTTCTCCTGATCCAATGTGATGATTTTTAGAAAAGAGATGAACAGAAAACGTGATTATAGAAAAACAATTTCTTGACGATGAAAACTTACCTGGACTATCTGAAGAAAGCCGACCTGAATGACACCCTTGTCAACAGAATCTCTACCAAACTCTCCTGATGCTTGGAAATCCTGGAATGCATCCCTCCAGTGGTTTGCGTTCGGTCTTCCTTTGGTTTGGTGGACTACGTCCTTGAAGTACAGGGGGTCTGTGGACGGCACCAGGATCCTCCTCACAGAGAAAGTGTTGCAGCCAGCTAACGTGGACGTTTTCAGTTCCTAAATCACATCTGACTGTCTTTGGACACAAAGACAGTCAGATTCTGCAGCATGCCATGTTTTGCTTCAGGGTGTTTCTCTTTCTGTACAAGTCACAGATCCTGGATCTAGCATAACAGCCCCAAACCACCACACTTCCTCTCTGCAGAATATGGACTGGAGACCCCTGGATCACAATGGGAAAGACCTCCTAAGGTGGTGGAGAATGAGAGAGCTAAGATCCTGGCCAACCAACTGGACATGGGTGATCATGGACAAGCAGCAGAAGAAAGCCTTTGTGATCAACGTAGCCATCCCCAGCGACGGCAACATCAGGAACAAGGAACGGGAGAAACTGGAGAAAGACCAGAGGCTCAAAGAGGAGCTGGAGAAAGTCTGGAAAGTGAAGGCAATAGTAGTCCCTGTGATCATCGGAGCACTGGGGGCCCCACACTCCAGCAAATACCTGGAGAAACCAGAAGATACAGAGTCCAGAAGAGCACAGTCCTGGGAACAAGCAAAGATACTGCGCAGGACCCTCAAGCTCCCAGGCCTCTGGTAGAAGACCTGAGCTTGAGATGATAAACAGCCACCCACCCCACACAGGTGGGAGATGGGAGTGGGTGGGGGAGAATGTACTGGCCTTTCTCTGCTTCCTTATTTAAAACTTTTTGAGTTCACAAGTAAAATATTTTGCAAACAAAACTTTTGGATTTACATTTCAGTTGGTTTTTTTTTGTTCGTAATAAAATCTGATTTAATTAAAGTTGATATAGATTTGCCTTCAAACAGTTTTTGATTTAATTTATTTTTCTTCGCTTGTATTGTAAAGAAATAAAAGTCTCTAGAGAAGTCACCCACCTCGACTCATGGCAGTTGCTCTACTGCTGCTCTGTCCAGGTGATTTCTGAGCTCTGTATCTGCAAGAGATCCATGCAGGAAAAAACACCTGATTATGTAGTTCTGGAGCAGAATGGCTTCACCTAAAAAAAAAAGCAAACTGGAACTTTCTTTTTCAAAAATAAAGATTTTTTTCTTTCTTTTTTCAGGAGGCTAAAGCGAGTGCACAGAAGAAGCAGCAAAGATATAATTTCACAGCTGAGCACACTCACTTGGATTTCCGCCACGAGCCAGGAAGGATTTCACACCTGAGGTAATAACGTAGATGGGATCAGATTTTTTTTACACTGATGCCCGCTATTTCTCTTCATCAGAGAAAATGGTGTTGCTCTTTAAAAGGTCTTAAAGTACCACATGCTTTGAAATAGCAACATAATGTCTTACAATCACTTAAGTCCACTTGTGCTCGCCTGTTAGTCATTATTCATCTGGTGAGATTACCTCACACAGACCTCCTGTGTTATTCTCTTTAAACACATATTACTAAAATTCATCATTTGATAATGAAGTATTATGATTTCTTAACTGTCCTTTAGTATAATCTCCCTGGTCTACCTCTACCACTCTTTATTCTCCACTGTCCATAATCAGTATTTTCCTTGAAAAGCAGACTGCACTTTCCATCCTCATCTGCTCTTTTCTTTTTATGACCACAAAGCTTTGCAATGAAGAGCAAAGAGGGAGGGATGTACATTGCCTCGCAAATGAAAAATAAAAGTTACCAAGATTTGACCAAGAAGAAAGGGTCTGAGCATCTGCCTGAAAGAAAGAACCGTTTTCAGTTGGCAGCAAGTTATTGTGAACCATGTCAGAAGAAATCCAGTGGCCTTGGAAAAAAGTCTTTTATTCTTTTTACACAACCTTTCTTTTCTTTTTTTTTTTTTGGTCTGGGCAGCTGTCTGTCAACGAATCAACACGTCAATCTTGCAAAACCTCTCTGATACATGTTTTCCATGGACTTTGAAACAAGAACCTGGCTGCCTGAAGCCCACAGACCTGGATAGGAGTCGGATCAGCTGCGGCGTGTTGACAGAAGCTGGCACTCGCTTGAGCTACAATGAAAGATCACGACATTGACGATTCACAGGCAATTTAGGACGACTTAGAGGCAGTTAATAAAAAGACGATGTGCAGTTTACAATGATGCTGATGGCCTTGAGAGCGGGCTGAAGAGGAGCAGCTGCTCACGTCTGTTTGCACTGATGGAAGACAGCACTTCCTTGAAAGAGTTGTTACAAAAAAATCTAAGCACAATGCAGGCAGTTGAGTCGTGTTTTGATTATTACATTTAACTGTTAGTTATTGTCTTTGCTTATTATTGGCAGTGCATTTTGAAGAGGAAGTTGCCCTCTTCCTTTCTTAGAACATCTTTCCAGGTTGCATGACTTACTTTCATCCCTGGTCTCATATATGAGCCTGCGGGGTCAATATTATGATCTGGGGTTTCTGTATTCGAGCAGGATCAGGTCAGCGGTGTATTTGTCTGAAAACTAGTCAGCTGACTACCTGAATGTATTGAATAAATGAGTTTTCCCATCAACAAATGTTTTCTTCCCCGATGGTTTAGGCATATCCCAAGATAAGGAATCATCTTGTTCCCATTTTAAAAGACCGAAGCCTAATTTTCACAGAAACCAGATCAACAGGGCGGGGACTTTCATTTTTCAGGGTCAGTGTGGCGACTGTTCACAACAACTGATGATCCGTTCAGTCGGCTTGATGATGAAGAAAATGCCAGTGAAGCAACTGAGCCCCTCATGACCAAATCTAAACATCAAACAAGCTTCTGTAAAGGAAGTCGTGCAGTTGTGGATTTTCCTGCAGCTGGTGTATTTGCAAAAACTAAATGATTTCTTATTAACTATAATGGTGTCACCATAGTGGTGGCACAAAGTGGCCCCGTAAAGACTGAACCTGTGGGTAAAAATCATCATCCAACAGTAAAGACTGTTTCATTTTGACGAAGATATTCAATTAATTAATAGTTAATAACTAAGTAATTCACAGGAGCTTTGATTTATAAGGATTTTTATGAAACTATATCATTTATTTTTGTATTATAAAAAAATCTGATTATAATCTATAATTATAATTTGATTGAAGTGTTTTGGGACTCTTTGCTTTAGTATTTGTTTATAACCATGTTGAGGTACTTTTAGTTTAGCAGATTTTCCCTGTGGTATGTTTTCTTCAACGTTTCTTTAAAAAATGAGTTAAAACATCTTCATCCAGCAGTCTGAGTTTGACACCCGCCTCTCTTTATCCTGCAAAAGACCTCGATGTGTTGGGTATAACAGGTTTCCTGCAAAGGCGACGAATGTTGTAACATCTCTTGTACTGAGGGAGATTTTTTTATTCCTTTTATGATCCTCCAGATTTATGTGGTTAAGCTTTCAGCGTCTGGTCCAAGTCAGCAGGTTTTTAAGTTAAACTTTATGGCAACTGCCATATAGTCTCGTACAACTATATTTCCCATGAAGATGTGGAGAAAATTGATTACGTCAATATTTTCAGAATAAAGAAAGGGTCTACTTCTGCAGAGGAGTTATAAATCTTTGAACAGATGAATATCTCTTATCTGCAGGATGTCAAACTCTCCATACATCTGTCAAAAATCGTAGAAAATGACTCCTTCATCTGAGGAGAAAAAGACAGTCTCCTTCATGAAAAATCAGTCCACAACAGGACTTAAATGACAATAATAATAATACATTTAATAGACGTCCCTGACACTAAAATATGACCAATGAAATGAAAAGGTTCTTTTTTTTAACAAAGCCTAATTACCCTTGACAAAAATAAAAACATAAAGCTTTTAAGTTGCAGGAGTCCTCCAGCAGTTCAAATAGACTCCCCTCTGTTTTGTTAGGGACAACAGACAAATAAGAATTTTATTTCTCCCCACAAAGACGTAATTCTGAAAGAACAATTTTTCGACATCCAAGAGAAGGAGGTGGATGAACTGTACATAAGCTATGCATAAATAACAAAGTCTGAAATGCCTCAACAATCTGCTGGGATGGATGTTACAGTGCAAAAATAGATGGCTGAGAAAAAACAAAACCTTTGGCAATCTTCAGATGTAAAAAGTATGGTTTTGAGTTATTTCTGAAGGAAGAAAGGTCAGTTGAAGCTGAATGACTCAGTCTTTAAAATAGCAACATTAAAGGGATCTAAAGTGATTTTAAGCAGACATCAAATGGCTATTTCCTGACATTTTTGTCTTATTGATGATACTTATACAACCATCATACATCCAAACAGCTTGTAATTACCTTAGAATAATAAAGAAAAATATCACCCCTAACACAGCTTCCTGTAAACAAGATCATGTACTCTTAACTGTTTTCTGATTGGCTGAAAGTCTGGAAGTTCTTCTTCTGATTGGTTGGATTTCTGCAGGGTTTCCTTGAGGGCTGTGGGAGCCTCATGGACGCCCACACCTCCTGTTGCTGATCCTGCTGGGGGTCTGAGCTTATGATGATGAATGAAGTAAGAGTTCATCCGACAGCATGTTTTAGTTACATTTGTCACTAACCAATATAAGTTGCTGCTGATGACAGTTGTGCAGTGGACTGCTACGGAGCAATACGCTCTGCAGCGTTCCTCTTCTAAGATTAAGCAATTGGTTTGAAACATGACTATAAAGAGTGATGTATGGTGATTTTTGAGGAGAACTAGCCAGTCAGCTCAGGCTATTTTAAAATATTACAGAATAAACAATAAATCATTTCTTGCCGTACTGTTATTGGTACATTCAGTCACACACTAAAGGTGTGCAGGTATGCCGCAAACATTTGTTTCTAATCTAACCACTCTTCAGGAGTACTGGCGCATTGTTTCCATGAGCTGTTTATCCACATCTGAAGACTTCTCCCCACAGAGACTGAGGTATAAAGACTGACTGGAAAGTCCCTCTTTCTGTCCGCCTTCTGGATATGCTGGGCATTCACAGTCATACAAAGGCACAATTTTCCCTCCCCAGTCTGTGCTTTGATAAAAGATTTTGCCTTTCCACAATCTGAAGATGGCCCCTTTCCTCGGCTTTGTGGTCCAGCAAGATGACTGACTCCCTAATCACTACTTTAGTCATTCAATCGCTGCAACAAACATTGAAAGTTTAGAACTGTTTGTGTGAGTGGGACACACATCAGTGATGGCCCCAGCTTCATGGTTGCTGCTGGAGTTTGCAGTGGTTCCACTGCTGGTATTTTTTCTGCAGGATTTTTAACTTTTTAGTGCCTTGGAGAGACAGTTTGGCATTCTGACAACATCTCCACGTTACTGGTTGTGTTTCATCTTCTGTGCAGAGTTTCCCCCCCATCCTAACACCCAGGTTACACCTTTCCATATTGTAATTTTACACAACGCTTGTGTTACCGCTGTTACACCTCTGTTAGTACCTCCCAAGGTGGAATAGTAGCCCACCAGTGGAAGAACTAACTGTTGCTCACTGTGAAATGCACTGAAGTGGAGTCAAGGTGAGTATTCAAGAAAGATCAGCAACGATTCAGTTGGTCAGCTCATGAAATGAAGACTTAAAATCCTTTATTAATGATTAAACATTCTAGAGTTTTGGCATCTAGGCTGTGATCGGCCCTCTTTTATTAGGCTTATGAAGAGATAATAATAAATATGAACCTCCTTTCTTACCATCAGAGATTACATGTGGAAGCTGGAGAGAAGGTGAGAGACATGAGAAGGCATCTGAGAGATGGTACATGTACCTGACCATGAACATGATGGAGTGATAGCAACGGCATATGCAAAACTGTGAAAGCAAGCATAAACCTTGCTTGGACTCACTCGTGAGGGTCTCTTCATTTCATGACAATGTGGTCAAGTTCTGCTTGGCTTAGTGGCCTTTCAAGCCAATGCTGCCAATGTCACTTTTAAATCGGTGATAAACCTATTCAAATTCTTTACTTTAAAATATCATGACTTCAACCAATGATTCAAATCAACGTTCTGAACATACTACAAAAAATACAGTACCATCTGAACCCTGAGAAAGCTGCACGTATCCTCGTCTTCTCGACTTTCACGGATAAACCTTCTTTTATTCCGTTACGCTGCAGACACTAAATCAGTCATCATGTGTCAATCAGAGGCCAAACTCAGCTGAGAAATCAATCTGTTATCTCAATGAGCCCCATCTCAGTGGAAAAACAGAGCATGCACACCTTCATAGCTGTCGCAGAAGATAGTCAAAAGCCATAATTGCTTTTTAAATCACAACATTAATGACAAGGTTTATAGATTGCAATGCATAATGATCGGGCCATTAATATGGATATGATGGCAGTATTGGGAGCCATCTGTTCATCTCATTCAGCCTTCAACGTTTTCCAAAAGACATACACTCTCCAGGAACTGTATTTTGGCCAGCCGTCATTGGCAGCATAATCAATGCAAACAGCCCCGCTGGGAAACGGGGAGCACAAACTGATCCATCAGTCATCTACAAAGATGAATCTGAATTCAGCTTTGCCTCACTTTGCAGTTATTCACATTCCCAGATGAAAGAACCAATAAAAAAAAGAGAAAAAAAACCCAGGGAGTCTTTACACAGGGCTTCACGTTGGCTCTTTGGTGAGGTGGGTGATTGCCTTGGGTTACCTCTGGGTGGAATCAATTATACAAGCTTCTTAAAAGGGCGTCTTTGGTCTTTACAGAGAGGTCCAAAAAGTGAGCGAGCTCCTGATGTTTCTGTCATTCTTTTTTCTTTTTATGTCCTAATATCAAACTTTCTCCTCTTTAAAACTTTTACGTATTTACTGAGTGGAAATGTGGGGCATTTGAGTTATTTTTGCCATCTTCAGCTGCCCCTCCCTCCTCCTTTCCCTCATAACTAATGCATTTCCAATACAAACAGCATACTCTGCTTTTAAAGAAGCTCTGCAGGAACTCTTGGGTGCTGTTGCTGTTTCTGTGGTCGCTAGGGGTAGAGAAGAATGAACAAAAACACTCGTTATTTTGCCTCAGGGTATTTCTAACAGCTTTGCTTTGTGCTTTAGCATTAAAAGAATGAGAAAGCATAAGTCTGAGTTCGTTGTGACATGGGTATTGTTGCGCCAGTACACTCTCCACTCCATCTCTAGGGAGGCTTGAATGGAGAACGGGTTTATGGGTAATCGGAAGTAAAAGAATAATAGATCCATGAAATTTAAGTCTCGAGAGTAAACTCAAAGATAAAAGACGGCGACAGCAGTGATTAGATTCATAGAGTAAACCAGGAGTCCAGACAGTGAAGTCTATGAAATGTTAACATTGTAACTGCTCCCTTGACGGTGATTATGATTGCTAGATATAGGCTTAAAATGAAAATAAAAACAAACACTTTTTTTGTGTTCACCCCTGCTCATTATATTTTGAAACAAAGCTCATTTAGCAATGAAAGCAGAAGTAGTATGAGCCCTTAAATTGTTGCACTTTGCGTTTCCATCGCTTTCAGTGCAACTAATTTGCAATGGTTTCCTGAAGTTACAAAACTCTTGAAAGAGAACATTTTTCTCACATCTTCCAGGCTTAGCTTGAAGCACAATGGTATGCAGGCTGCGTGCTACAGTCTGTTTATTACATCACACGTGTAGCAATTTAAATTTGGGCCTTTTATACCTGCTGAAACATTGGTGCTTTGAATATTTTTCAGTCTGTGCTTAATTGGCAAGCCTTTTTACACTCCCCCAGAGCAGAAGACAGTCAGCAGGGAGGAGAGCAACCAACGCAACACAGCTTGTCTCTGCAGATTTCTTCATCGCTTGTAATTAATTGCATCTTTAAAAGAACAAAATGTAAATACACCACTGACACACTGCCAATTAATTTTCAATTGCCATCTTCCTGTTGCTTTCTGCTCAACCGAGGGGGAAATCAAAAGTTTTAGAGGGCGCTACGGAAGCTTTAATGGTGTCCCTTTGTTCCTGGCAACATATTGTGAAAAATGCATTCAGGCCTGACAAAGTGTTCCTGCACTCTGTAATCAATTCCCTCAGCTTCTTCCAGCATAAAGCAAAGCTGAGAGGCTGGGGGATCCTTGTTCTCCCCTTCTTCAAAAAAAAAAGCCTCTTTTACTGTGAAGAAATGTTGATATAGAGAAAAACACTTTATCTGTGCAGTGGAAATAATACTTCCCTCAGTAATGCAGTCACTCAGTGAGCACTGTGACACCAGCAACCATGTCAACCAAATCAGAAGCCATTTGTTGACATTTTAAGACTGTATAAAAACAACTGGACTGACCCTTAGACTGTAAAAAACAATACACCAACCATTAAGTCATGTGACTTCTGAAGAGCAGCTCCGAAGCCCTGTTGGGAAACTCACAGGGCCACGCCCACCTTATGTCAATCAAAGTTAGCTGTGGTTAGCTACCACCTCCCTCAGCTGATTTCTCCCGAAACAGCTGCAGAACTGCTGGCAGGCGTTTACATAGGAATATATCGTTTTATGTGTCCACTTGATGGCAACATCCCAAATTACTATCCCATTTAGGTGACACTGGGTTAGACCAAACTGCCGATTAAGTTTGATTGCACAACAGTTAAGGATGAAAGTGATAAACCTCTTCTTATGTGGTACAAAAAGTTCCATATTCCACCTGGTTTTTTGAACCAAGCTGTAAATATATTTACTTCTGCTTTAAAGTTGGGAATTTTAACATGGGAGTCAGTGGAGATTGACTTGCTTTTGCAGCCAGCCTCTAGTGGTCAGTCGAGGAACTGCAGCAAATCTTAGTTCCGCATCGGCCTCAACCCATAAATCAGATGGTTGGTGCTTGGACAAATCCTGCATGATGTCATGCCCTAGCAGTACTATTTACCATATATTGGGAGGAGCTGACTCCACCCAAGCCCAGTTCATCAAAATATTGACCAAACAAGCAAAAGGAGCAAGCCTGGCTATTGGTCGAGACATGCTATTTTTTCTCATTTTCCACAAAGTTATATATTTAAGCTTGGCTTAGTTCATGCTAACCTGTGATGTTAACTAATTTTACCCTCCATCCATATTGATCAAATCAATTGAGATGAGATGTCAACTGAGATTAAATGAGACAAAATTCAAAACAAGTACTGCTGAAGTTGAAACGAGGGCTGGTGGAACCAGGAACCGATAGTCAGGCTAAGCACCTTGGTGAACCTCAATCTTAGACCTATGGCACAGATGAAAGAAAAAGATGGAGATGAAAAGAAAAGAAAAAATATTTAAAACTGAGAAAAACAGTATAAGAATTCAAATTTAGACACCCCCCAAAAAAATAAAAAAAGATCAAGTATTAGAATAGAGAAGGCTCAAAATAGTGGATTTAAAGTGAAGTAAAAGGTGCAGCAGAAATTTGAATTAAACAAAAGGAACAGAAAGGTAATACTTTTCAGTTTAACTTAAAAAGCTAGAGTTTAGGTACGCTTAATATCAACAGAAAGCTTAGTCCATCTGTGTGCAGCACCAATGCTAAATGCATTTTCAGCTTGTGTGTTTCTAATTTGAGATTTCACCGACTGCCCCTTGAAGATCTGAATGGCCTGTTTGGTGTACGGCCTAAATACTGGAGAAAAGGAGCGATGTGCTCAGTTTTCCTGGTTCTTGTTTGAACTCTGGCAGCAATGTTTGGGTGTCATCTGCATAGATCTAACAGGCATTGTTGTGTGTGATCTGACCTAGAGGAAGCTTAAAAGCGTTGTATTACAGCGGTCCAACAACTGACCCTTGAGGGACCCCACAGCTCATGGTGATGAGCTCAGATTGAGGCTCACCTATGGAAACAACAAAACTCCTGCTTTTTACCAACCAAAGATAGTGTGTGATAACCCCACCCAGTTTTCCAGTCTGTCAGGAGCTTATCTTCAACCGTGTCAAAGGCTGAACTATGATCAAGCAGTACTCACGTTTTACCTGAGTCAATGTTCAGAGAAATATCATTTAAGACTTTAATCAGTGCTATGATGTTGTTTGAAGCCACACTGACATCTGCTTAAAAAGCCAATTTCATTTTAGAAGCTGAATCAAAGCAGTTTTCTAAAAAAAAAAAAAAAAATTCAATAAAAGGAAGATTATCTTGTAATGATCAATTATTGAAGGTTACAAGTTGTTTTTCTTTAGTAGGGCCTTGACAACTGCACTTTTGAGAGACTCTTTGAAAAGTGCCTGAGTAGAGTGAATGATTGACAATTTTCAGCACATCTGTTTTTAGGGAAATAAAAACAGTTTTAAAGAAGCTGGTTTCAGGTTCCTGAGTCTCTCCCCCAGGGTTTTAGGACTGACAGGATTTCTGTCTGATCAAAGTGATGCTGCACAACTGCTGTGCACGTATAGGTCCATTGTTTGATGTAAATGTCTGATGTTTTTGATTTTTACATTAAAAAAAAAAAGAAGATGGAAACTCTTTACGCTTATTCTGGCACAGGAAGTCAAGAAATTAACCTCTCTGAGTGGCAAACAGCAGTCTTTTGTTGATATTCTTGTTAATTATGTTTGTTTGTTTTTTAAAAAAAGGCTGATCTATCTTTTTTATATAACATCGATGTAAGTGTGATTCTCTTTGAAGGTTTTCAGGTTACGTTTTTCTCCATTCAGCACTCAGTTTTCCTGAATTCACCTTTCTGATTCGTGACAGGTGGACTGCTTAACCATCTTGTTTTCTGCTTGCAAGACAATTTTTTTCTTTTTTCTTTTTTTTCTTTTTCTTTTTTTTTTTTTTTTTACTGTTTTCGTTGTAAGGATGTCAACTATTCTCAGAGTTTTACATTGAAAATAGTCAAGAAGCAAGACAGGACTGATAAACAAGACCTTAAATGTTATCTTCTAACATAAATCAAAGCACGGGGCAATGTTATCCTTTCTGGCAACAAAAGAAAAGTCACTGGGTCATTAAAGATGTTCAACAGTCCACAATCCATCCAAAACATTTTAAGCTTAAAGGTGTAACTATGTCAAATTTGGGATATCATGAATTTAGTTGGAATTCAAGCACCAGGAGCAATGACGGAGTATTTATAAGTTTATCTGGAGTTTAAAAGAAAATTCTCACCAAGGTGTCACCAATAACACAGATGCCTTTACTACCACGCGTACCGTTACAGGCTCAACAGTCAGAGTTCACGTTACTAAACTTTACGAGAGTCTCGTCAAATGAAAGTCGAGCACTCATTCATAAAAAGATATCTGTACATATAAATGGACAAAACTGCATCTCTTTTAATTTTTACATTAAAAAGATGAAGAACCCCACAGGAAACGCCACGCAGGTGTTTCTGCAACTGCAGCTGTGGATGCCTAAGAGCAGAGCATCCACTACTGCCAATCGAGGTGAGATGAAGGAGGGAAAAGAGGTAGAACGTCACAGGTCTGTCTTCTAATTCATTTGAAAGATTTACTATCCTTCACTTCAGTGGAGTCTAGTTGGCTGAGTACATCAGTCAACACCCAGCAGTGCATGTTTAGTGAGATACTATATTTTGGCTAAAGTAACTGCATCCTGTAAGCCTTTAACTTGTAAATGACTACAGACAAAAGGAGAAGAGGGACACGGACTAATGACTCATGTAACATACTGTATTGTAGATTTATTGAAGGCCTTTGTGGTGAAAAAAAAGAAAAAAAAAAAGAAAGATGTGTTTAGGCTTACAGGGGAAAGTGTTCCTGAGCAGAGCTTTGTGTCTAACACGATGCCTGCTGGAAAAGACAGTAGTGTGTGCGGGAGCTTCTATCCGAACTCAAACAGCAGGTTTGAAACATCAAACACTCAGACAAACATTGTCTTTCTTGCGGACAGCTTAGCGGCAGTCACAGCAGTATGTGGGTGTTTCACTGCATTATACCTGAAGTACCATCCTGTCAAAGAGCCGCTGAGAACAAAAGGGAAAGAATGCTCTGCTAACTCAATGACTCTTGTAAAAAGCTGGAGTGGGATTTTCTGGTACCTCTTAAGGGTTTGGCCTTTATCACTAACAAGTAAACAAAGGCAAATAGACCTGTAATGTGAACTGAAACGAGCTGGAGTGCAGCGCTGGTGTTCAGCTGGCTAAGTGCATTAATGACATTTAAGTGCTTCCCTCCGGCGATCTCAGGGAAGTTTCTTAGGAGGTAAAAGCACCTTTTCCTATCAAGTTGGTGTTTATACATCACTCAACACATCAACAAGGAATGGGAGAGAAAAGACTCGCCACAAATAAGAGATTCAGGAGTAAATACACCCACCAGCCACTTTATTAGGTAGACCAGTCGTACCTAATAAAGTGGCCTGTGAGTGTACA
>JAOWBL010069696.1:0-12475 GCA_028564865.1 Zenarchopterus dispar
AACCGAGATGACGTCATCAATGACGTCGACGTCTTTTATGAAACGTCATTGAAGGAGTTTTAAAAGGGAAGTAAAGCTTTTACATTTCTGCACTGACGCCTCTGGTGTTTGTGTTAAACCTGAATGCTCCTTCTCGATCTTTTCTGATATTTATTTCCTTTTTAAAGGCGGTCAGATCTTTTTGATCCTCCGGAGAAAAACGTCACCCGGCGCCGCTCCGGCTGTTTCTGATCTGAGATCAGTTATTCACAATATAGCGTTTTTTTTTAGTCACGGTATCAGTGCCACGTGCTGCCACGTATCCGTGCACTTTCCCACGAAATTCTGATACAAGAGGAGAGTAGTTCTGGGAACAGACCTGGATCACGTGTTTTAGTTTCGGTTTCAGGTTAAGGAAGTGACGGCGAGGATGTAAGACTAAGACGGAGAAAGGTACTTTTTCTTGATCTTGATTGTTTTGGGGGATCATTGGTGAGCTGATGTGGGAGATGCAGGTTCGGTGACGTCAGCAGGTCTGTAGACCGGTGAGGGGATGACGGACGGCGGTAAGGACAACCGAGACGGGGTAACGCTGGAAACGTGGCCGTGGAGCGGCGTCTCTGAGCGTGGGAAGCTTCTCTTCTTCTTGAGCTCGCCTGGTTTACCTGGTGATTATTTCTTTAATGGATTTAACCACAAACGCACTTTTATGGACTGTCAGCAGACTTGTAGCTCTCAAGTTCGGCACTCGGACTCGAGTCCGGCTTCATTTTAAGGACTTGTTGACTTGGACTTGTGGATTAACCGAATTCATCAAGTCCTAACATTTATTTTATTTTATTTTATTTGAAATGCGTCAGATATTTACCTGCTGACACGCGGAGCTGTAACATCTTCACCAACTTTATTTATAAAGAGTTTATAAACAACCGCAGCTGAAACAAAGAACATAACTGAGAACTAAGAACTAAACGGGATTATAGGAAACAAAAAATAGGTCTTAAAAAAGAAAAAACTCCAATAAGACTGATTAAAGTGCCTAAAATGAAATTAAACCTCACTGTGGTTAAAAACCAAAGAATAAAAACAAAAAATATATATACATCCCAAAGTGAAAGTATCGCAGTTCCTCAGATGACCACCAGGGGCTAACTTCTAAAGTGAGTAAATCTCAACTAGAAAATGTGTTAAAACTTTCAGTAAAAAAGAACAACTTTAGTCTCCATAAAGACACAAACGTAAAAGATGGTAAGAATGTTTTTGAGTGACAGCTACGTTGTAGAGTATGGTGCAAACGGCTAGCTGTTAGCGCTTAGCGCCTAGCGTTTTCTGTGAGTTTGACAACCGAGCGGTGAATTAGGAGTTACGACGGCATAGTCGTTGTTACATGTGACCTGGAAGGATCCGGAGGTAAACGACACCAAGTTGGTGACCTTTGACCTGGGGACTAGCATAAATGCTGTTTGGTCAGCTGACCCCGAACTGGTCCAACTAGAGGATTATTTATTCCACCTGTTTGGATCAATTAACCAAGATTAGACAATGTCTGTTAAAAATTATATATATATATATATATATATATATATATATAAATGAAGGCGGGTTATTCCTGATTTATAATGACATGAAGTAATGCGATTGGTCTTTATGATAAATTGCTTCTTTGTGAAATAACATAAGTTTTATTGTTTCACTGTGTACAATATAAATATGTTTTAGAGACTGGGTGTTTAAAACACTAACGTGTCATGGTGACTGGACTCAACTTGGTTTATTGATAAACTGCTCATCACATGTTCTAGCTTATTTGATGAAATACGAGTGTATTCTTAAACCACGATGCAGCCAACACATGTGAAACTAAATGCATTTATGAGTGTTTTCTTGGCTCTTCCTTCAGCTGCAGCTTCTGCATCTTCAGCACCGAGGAGCAGGTTCTGCTGAGGCAGCAGTTTTTTTGTTTTTGGCTCTGCTCAGCAGGATGGCCTACATAACTCTGGAGGAGAAGGCATCTTCTCAGGCGTGAAAAACGAGGGGAGCAGAGTTCAGCCGGCCTGTAGCTGAGTGGGATTTCCGAGTTTTATCCCTCCGTGGGAAAAAAGAGTAGAAACGGGATAAAACCCGAACCTTTACTCTCTCCAACTTCTTTTATTTATATTTTATTTCAAAGAAACTGCTCTGGTTTTGTTTTGGTTTTATCATGTTATTCCAAACTATTTATGCTTAAATTGTATCCCTGAGGAGCCAATAAAGTCGGCGCATGCGCAGTGCTCGAGTCCGTGATCCTTCACCAGAATCACTGAGTAAACACAAATGGCCGTGTAAACACGTGTAATCTCATATCCGCATCGCTGGTGCACATGTGATTTACGCAGCGCCGTTGTTGCGCGTTAAAGCGCGGCGGCGCGCTCCCGGCCGCGCGCCGCCGCCTAATTTCATTAATATTTACACGCAGCTCAGCAGTTTTCCACGGCTGACCGCGGCTCTGCCGTGATGCTCCGTGGGTAACCTCTGGCTGAGCTGATGGAGTGCTTGGCTGAGCGCGGTGGCATCCGTCACGCTGCTGCGTGGAGCTGCAGAGCTGGCGCTGAGCGGTCCGCGCCTCCGTGGCTGTGGAGGGGTCTTCAGTCATAAATCACGCGTGTCAGGATCGATAAAGTCTTCCCTGTAATAAACGAGGCAGAGCAGGAAGCAGCATCAGCTGTTTTTGTCTCTTTTTACGACTCACAGTAAAAAAAATGGAGATCAGATTTATGTCGCTTTTTTTTTTTTTAATAATAAAATTTATGTTGGATTAAACCCATTAAAATGTGTAATTATTTCACTATCCTTATTTTAATCATCAAAGGCTTTTTAAGTATTTCAGTTTTTTCTCTTTTTTTGTTGAATTTACTCTTTTTTATGACACAAAATAAATAAATTGATCTAAATCCAGACGTGTTTTTAAAGTAAAACTGAAATTAATTTAAGCGAGTAAAAAGAATATTTTAAGTCGATCTAACGTAACTATTGTGGTTACAAAGTATAAAGTTACTTTAAAATGTTTTCATGGTCCAAAATTGGGTTTATTTATTTAAAAATACACAGGACTGGGTTTTATGTGTTTTATTAACAGTTGAGCAGCTTATTTCTCTCTAAACAACTCCTGCTGACCCACGTGACCCTGAACACGTGACCCTGAACAGGATGGAGCAGGTGTAGTTAAAAGGTGGATGAATGAAAAGCTCTGTCAAAAAACAAAAAACTAGACAGTTGTTGAATGTAAACATCTTAAACAGTAAGAAAATTCCTCACAAACAAAAGCGGAAAGAAGAAACCGGAAGTGTGACGTCATCGCCCCACGCTGCGCCTCACCTGTTACCTGGTTGACACAAAAACCCTCAACGATTCAAAGTCCCAGACAGGTGACTAACCTGCATCCCGGGCCTTTAATCCCGCCAGCCAGCAGCTCAGGTCCACGGACACGTCACGAGCGAGAGCGGAAACACGCAGCCGAACTTTGGTTTTGTTTGGATGAAACTCTTCTCTTGTGTGTTCGTGGGTTTTATTATTTCCTAACACGACCACGGGCCTGCTGCTGCGCACACGCGCGCGCATCTGCAGTCGGAGCCAGTGGATTCATTAGCGGTCGCGTGGGCTCCGCTCTGGTAAGGTGTATCGATCGGAGAGGCTCTTCCCCTGCGTGAAAGGCTCCGGCTGCGGTTTCACGTCGATCCCCGCCGTCATTAAGGGAAGACGGATGTTTTACTGATCAGGAGCCCCGCGCGCGCGCACGCGCACGCCTCTGCGGTTGAATCGTGGTTAAAGTGAAGTTTTCCACATGAACACGGACCCACGCAGGAAACGGTGTTGGCGGTGTTTGACGGACAGGGGGCGCTGTCAACACGCAGATCCGTGGGGCCACTTTACCCGCGAGTCAACTCCGCTCGTGTCTTTCTTTTTCAAAACCATCAACAATAGAAAACCTGGACACATAGCGGAGAATCCACGGACACGGACATCCGCGTGTTCTTCCCGTCACGCAGCTTCTCGGAGAGGAGAAGCTGCCGATGTCAATATTTCATAAACAAATGAAAGAGCGGGCGGATGCTGGCAGCGAGGCCCTGGAGGAGCGAATCAATCAGGCCGGCCCGCCCCGGCCAGATAACGCCATTACCCATCAGCCCGAGTGGGCTCATCGACCCGCCGGCTGCTCTCTGAGTGGGCTAATCCAATAAGAAGCACTAAAACATTTGTCCAGTGACACGCTGGCTCGCAGGTCTCAACCCTCGAGTCAGAACCAGGTCGGACCTGGAAAAGGAGAATTCAATTATGAAGAGCAGGAAGTTCCTCCAGCCTACCCCCCCCCGCCCCCCCCCGCTTCTGCTTGAAGCTGAAAAACCGATTTAAATGTCCGGTTCGGTCCAAGTGGACGTGGGCTTCTTTTCTGTGTTTTTACACTTACAATGAATTCTTACTTCAGACAGAACAAAAAAAAAAAGCCACATTTTTATTGCAGAACAAACCGGAATCAGAATTAAAATCAGAATTGGAACTGCAATCTGAATCGAATTCAACATCAGAATCAAAATCGGAATCAAAATCAAAGTCAGAATCATAATTAGAATTGGAATCCAAATCAGAATCAGTTTATTGCCAGTAAAACGGTTTCTCAGACTTGGAAATTGCTCTGATGTAACGGTGCAGCTATAAATTGATGGAAAAAGTAAAAATAGAATAAAAAATAAATACATGAGAATAAAGCAAATATATATATATATACTAGGAATAAGTTTACAAAAGAAATCAATATCTACATGTGTAAACAATAGCAATAGGTGCATAGTGTGGCTGTTTTATGAGTCATTTATTGTTCATAAGTCTGATGTTCTTGTGGCAGGAAGTTCTGGTCCTGATGGACCGTAGTCTTCTACCTGAGGGGAGGGGCTTAAACAGGCGGAGTCCAGGATGAGGGGAGGGGCTTAAACAGGCGGAGTCCAGGGTGAGGGGAGGGGCTTAAACAGGCGGAGTCCAGGGTGAGGGGAGGGGCTTAAACAGGACGTGTCCGACCTGCACGGCCTAAAGTCCTGGAGGTGAACAGGTCCTGTTACGTGTTGTATCCAAGTCCTCAGCTGAATACATGATGAGGTGGAGATTATCTCGACTGATCACATGAAACCATCGACGACCCGAGAATGACGGCTTCTCGCTGCACGCCGTGATGTCACCGGTCCGGAGGTATAACCGGTCTCGTGTCAAAACATGGAACACATCCATTTTCTGTAGACGTCTCTGTTTTTGTTTCTAAGATGTCTTGGAAGAAAACACGTTTCCATAACTTTGATTCCTTTTTATTTTACGGCGCCAAAAGTCTAGTTTCAGGTCCTCGTTTGACCACTAGAGGGCGCCACCAAAAGTGAGTCCATCTCCACCGACGCCCACGTTAAAATGTCCAACTTCACAGCAGAAATAAACATATTTACAGTCTGGTTCAAACTGCTGGGAGGATTTTTTATTTTTAATTTCATGATTGATATAAAGTGTGCGTGTTCCTCTTTATTCTCCCCGTTTAGAAGATACGATGAAAAATAAGCTACAAAAGCACTTTTATGGGTCATTTCCATTCATTATGTGTAAATGTTGCAGTTTATTTTTATTTTATTTCATATTTCAACGTTATGGTGTAAATTCTGATGATGATCCCAAAACACCTGAAGAAGAAGATAACTGGACTCCTGTTTCTACTTCTTCTTCTGTCCCCATTAAAAACATAAACGATCCGTCATGTGACGTGTCTGTTAGCTCAAGAAGAAGAAATCAAAACGAGGATTTCATCTCAAACGGTTTCCCGATGTCTCTTGAGGACTCGGTGGGTAAAGCGTGGAAGTGGACGTCCACGGTTGTGCTAAACCCACGTCTGGACGTCCCTTTCAAGGTCTCTCAGAGTAACCTGCAGCGTTGTTGTGGTGGGGACTCCCGCTGAGATCTTCACATTCCTCCCTCCTTCGTTTCCAGAAGGTCTCAGGAACCGTCAGGACTGAGGAATCCGTGTTCTTGGTCTCTTTGACCTTCACTGACCTCGGTTTTAGCTGCTAACCCTGACGTCTTGTCTTATACAAAGTTGGTCTCTTTCGTCCTTCGTGTTAAATCAGTAATCATCGGTAAAAATGTGGGAGGAAGCGTTGTCCACAACCGTCCCAGGGGGAGTGGGAGGTGGGGGGGGGGTGACGAGTAAAAGCATGGGAAAAGAGGAAATGAAGGAGGCCACAACCAGGAAATGCCACGTCTCTACGGTTGTGTTAACCCACTCAGTTAAACTCGAATCCTCATGAGACCCAGGAGGAAATTTCACCATCGACCCCCCCACCCCCACTCAACCCCAACCCCCACCCGCTCTCATACTGTCAAGCATTATCTAATGTCATTTATTTCCAAATCTTAAGTCTGACAAAGCTGTAGGACAGATCTTAAATAAGGCACTTCAGAGTGAAGAGGGGCGGAGTCTTGTGCTTGACCACGCCCCCAAAACCAGCTGTCATAAGGACTGTTTGTTTGTCTCTGAAGATCAGTTTACGCTCCTGTTTGCTTCTTTCTGAAGAGGAAAAACTATGAACTCAGTCAAAACATTAACTTATTAACACTGAACATAATCTTCAGAAGAGTTCAGTTGAAGCAGACATTTTATTTTGGAGGGACAACCCCTGCACGAGTTAGTTGTCCAGGATGTGAAGTTAACACTATAACTAAGTCATGGTTTGTTACAGGAAAGGTATCGCTTATGTGGGAGTAAAAGGATGACGATGCTAACCTCAACATTCAGGGAGGTGCCGGGAGTTTCCCTCTCCATCTGGAATAAATAACCCCTTCAGTTACAGAGGTTAGCAAATTAAACTGGGAACTGTTATGTTTAAACATCTCTATCTAGTTTATGAGTGTTTTTCTTTTAAGACAAAAACATCTGTCCGTTCTTTTTTTTTTATCACAAAGGTGAAAAGTCTGTCCTGTCTCGTGACGTAAACCTGAAGGAAACAGCAGCTGAACAGAAATCACTTAAAAATAAGAGCAGGTCTTCAAAGGAAACCACAACTTACTCTGCATTTTACTCACCTACATGTTGAAGGTTTTCACCCCCACAAAACCCAAATGTCAGGCTGATGTGTGAAGCAGGGCCTGGTGGTCTTCATGATGGAGAGAAGTTTCCTCTGGAGTCATGGGTTCTTTTAAAACAGATTCAGTTTGAGTCAAAGTTTCAGTCCACTTTTAGTCCGAGTTTGATGGAGCGTTGGACTTTAGTTCACAGTGGAGACCATCCACCCACCCACCCATCCACCCATCCATCCATCCATCAACCCATCCACCCACCCACCTACCCACCCACCCATCCATCCATCCAACCATCCGTCCATCCATCCATCCACCCATCCGTCCACCCATCCATCCATTTATATCTCCTTTCATATGGTGTTTATAAGAACACTGTAAGGGCCCCCCAAGAACAACTTGTTGTGTTCTTGTGGCATGTTTACAGCCACCATAGAAATAAAGGATTTTTGATTGGTCTCCTGACCCAAAATAATCTATGAACATTGTTTTCTTAGGTTGTTCCTAAGGCATTTGTACAGCGGCCCTATGAAGAGGGTTTTCATGGCACATTCGTAGAAAATCTTGGACATGACCATCCACCTGGCCATGAACTTAGGAACAGGCTACAAACACTGGATTCTTATAAGTCTGCCTTAAGGAGGCCTGACGAAATGGTCCAAAAATCGTTCTTGACCCGTATGTTCGCAGCCGTTCGTATGGGTCATTGTGACCATAGCTTTACCAGACCAGTGGTCTATCTCAAGGTCCTCCCCCTTATCGAATCGCCACCTTATCAGGGTGGAGCAGTTTGCCTACCCAAATGATCCCAGGACTTATGTTGTCTGGGACGGTTACCCCGTGTAGTAGCCTGACGGTTAGACCACGGCGGATTCCATAGTTTCATGTGGAGACTGAAAAAATCAAGCACTTGATATTCCTACGGTCCCACTGAGGTCCTACCCAGGGGTTTGTCCAGAGGTTCATTGGTGACTGCCCGTTGCCAGAACCTTTACCCATGTGATCTGGCTGGGCTCAGCCCAAACAAGCAACATGGGTTTGCTGTCCTGTGGACTCACAACCTGCAGTCCGGACCATACAGGTGTGATGTAGGCATGGGCCTACAAAAAGCTACCTTCTTAACTTCTCAATGCTTAAAGTGGTAATTAATAAACCGAGGATGGCCAGTAAGAACAATCCAAGTAGAATTTTTACAGGAAATTCTTGGTTTAGCCTAATTTGACGAATCTATTTGCTTTCTTTTCATCAAATGTGCTAATAAACGTAAACCAGAAAATTCTGTCTATAATCACACCACCCTAAAATATAAATACTGGAATTGACTTTGTTGACATAATTAGAGAATTCTGAATAAATGAAACTAATATGTCTGTAAGTCTGATAAACAGAGCAGGCATGTCGTTTGTTTGGGGCTTTCAGTAAATGGAAACTACAACCGAGTATGATTAAACTAAATGCCTGCCGACACGAGTAATTAGGTTTCCAATGAAAACGGGGCTGGGAGGTGGTTTGACCTGCTTATGTAAGGACAAAGACGGACTGAGGGGCGAATTTGTCTGGAATCAATACACTACTTTATCTGTTTCCTCAGATCTTACCCAAGTTTCTATTGATCCGGGAGTGACGGTATCAAGGCGGACTCTCGGCTTGGCGCTAAGTCGCCGTGGTGCATACAGATCAGGTGGTAGGAGCGTGAGTCGGACTGGGTCAAAGTTCACTTCTGTCGTATCAGGATCAGGAGGAAGTTGTACGCCGAAACTCAATCAAGACAAGATTAGAGAGACACGTGTTGGATTATTAAGAAAAACATGGTGTCAGTTAAACAAGGACTTTATTCCTGTTGCTCAAGTTTCAGCAGAAAATGACAAACCAGCCAAGTGAAACTGACAGAGGCGCTCATTTCCCACAAAACATAACTTCCAGTGAACCGAGGAAGTCCTTTCCCGCTGTTATTTCTTTTTTTTTTTTTGTCTTTTTCAAACCAATTGAGGATGCATTCTGCCATCAGATGCCAATTTCTCCATGACCTGGAAACATCTGGACAGCGAGGGGAGGGAAGAAGTCGGAGTCAGTCGGAGTCAGTCAGAATGTAAACACCACTTTTTAAAACCCAAACTGCAGACATTCCTGAACGAAAACTGCATGCTGACTTCATCACAAAAACATGCCTGGAGGACAGTTGAAGCACAAACAAGAGCATGCCTTTCTCAGACTTCAGTCTCATTACGAGGAGCTTGGGTGTGCGCTCTTTTGTGTTGTTGTTGTTTTTTTGTTTTAGTTAAGGTTGGTCCAGACTGACAAATCTCAGCGGCTATTAGACGGATTAATGAGGAATTTTGTGGAGACACTCACGACTCTGCAGAGTGAAACCTGCTGACACGATAGCTTGTTCGCTCTAATGAAACGCTGACATGAAAACGAAAGCATCTCTTTTATTTCCATCCATCTTCTCTACCCGCTGAATCCATTACTGGGTCGCGGGGGTCCGCTGGAGCCAATCCCAGCTCGTTACAGGGATACACCTGGACAGGTCGCCAGTCCATTACAGGGCCACACACATAGATCAACAACCATGCACACTCACACCTATGGATAACCTTACATTTCCACTGTGGGAGGAAACTGGAGTACTCGGAGAAAACCCACACAAACCCACAACCTCCACACAGGAAGACTCCTGCCAGGCCAGGAGTCGAACCAGGGACCTTCCTGCTGCGAGGCATCAGTGCTCACCACTAATCCACCCTGCTGCTCCATCTCTTTTATTTTTGTAATCGAAAGCATCACCTGGTATTCACATGATATGCAGTCAAAACCCACCTGACTTGCCTTTAACCAACCGAATCGGTCACATGTGCACCTGCTTCGGTTCTGCTTTGGCAGGGATTTAGTGGTGCCTGGAGGGCTTGGAAAGGTTTGGATTTGGAGCAGTTTGGGCTGAAACCACAGACTGAACTGTGGTTTCACCCCTCAGTCAATTTGAAGTCTAAATCATCATGGCGCTGGTCAACACCATGGAGGTCGGACCCAAGTCTGCCCAATTTTACCACGTGGCTAGTGGTCCACTTAGTCTATCTAGAGACTTCTGAAATGTTTCAAGATGGTGGATTCTTCCAGAGTCCTCAAAGCCAACTCAAACATGGTCACAATATTACAGTTAACAGTTAAGGACATAAAAATGATTCAAATATACTTTATAGCAGCAGAGAAATACTTATTTTAGTAAGAGTATGCAATTTTGAGCAAAATAAACTTTGGGTTCAACGTTAATAACAGGTCAGATGTAAAAGTAGAATACCTGTAAAACCTACTGTCACTCATAAATAATTAAACTGAAATGAGAACTATCAGGGATGTGAAATCTAGATAAGGAGACCCAAAGTGTTTTCTATGCCAGGCTGTAAATATTTTTATTTCTGCTGTAAAGTTGGAGATTATAAACTTAAATGGACTCACTTTTTGAGTCAGCCCCCTGGTGGTCATTCAAGGAACTGGACTTCTTGGATCGTTTCAGTTTGGCGACCCGATCGTAGCCCGTTGGCTTGAATGTAAGAAATTCAGCCAGATTTGGTGTAACTACTTAAAGTGACCTGGACTGTGGAAACAAATCATCATGTTTTACGATGTAGTTCATAACAGGATTAGCTGACATAATTAAAATTATGAAAATTTGTTTACGTACAATTTTCAGCATCCATATTTTGCACATAGATCGCAGGAGGAAATAAACAAGCAGCGTCATCTGGTGCTAACCTGATACAATTCAAGAAGTTCGGAAACGTGCAGTTCTTCAAATGACCACTAGGGGCTGGTTCTTCCCCCATTGTTGAAATGCCTAACTCTGCAGCACAAATAAATATATATCTCCAACCTGGTTTGATTAGCTGAAACGCCAAACAGAACTCAAATTAAAACACGCAAAAGCAGATCAAAGAAAATAAAAGTTTAAAAATCTTAGCTGCTCAGCCAAAGTCCCAAAAGTTTCAAACTATAAAAGAGAAAAGAAAAAAAATTGTGCAAAGTAGTTCAAAAACTCAACAGAGCACCAGAAACCAGGCAAGACGAGTCTGATTGAACTGTTTTAAACCCATTAAAAATAAAACATAAACTAGTTAATTTGTCACGTGACATTTCCTGCAGTTTCGTGTCAAAAATGAACAGAGTAGAGCTTTATTGTTACTGTACTTCTACAACGAAATTTTAGTGCAAACCTTGCAGTAAACAGTAAAATGGCAAAAAGACAAAAAAAAAAAAAGACAACATAAAAATTGAAACCTTGAATAAATTTTTCAGCCACAGCAGAAATGCAATCACGCATCATTTCACAGTTAATTGTGGCTAATGTTTGATATCCGCACACATTTATGGTGGAGGGGTATTTATCATTGAGCCAGCTGGATATATAATCATAAACAAGATTTTACAGCCTGCAATCGTGTTCGCGACAATTATTCTTTAACCTGAAAAGCGCCTTCTGCTCTAAACAAACACGATTGGCTGGACTCGGATGGAAACATCTACACGGCGAGTCTCGGCTTCTATCAGACCTGAAAAGCTGGTATTAAACCTTTGATTTCACACCCCAGCTGTGTGCAGAGGTTTGGCTGGCCCCGCCCACATCTGCTTTCCCATGGGAAGCTCCTAAATCCTGCATGACTCTTACTAAATCCCACCTTTCCCAGCGAGGACTTTCAGTTATGAAGCAATCGTGTAAACGGCTGAAATACAGCGGCGCGGCATTTTAACGGTTTGGTGGGGAGGTTTGTGCTTCAAGATCCATTAAAACTCGACATGAACTAATCTGTCCTTCTGGGTCTGTTGCTGAAGTTGTTTCTGCTGGAAGCCATCTCCTCCCGTTTGAAGGGATGTGAGGACCCGGCCAGGGCTTTTTCCTCTGAGCTGAGGAGACATCTTGTGGCCATGAGGAAACAGCAGCCAGTGACCAAGGTCAAACTGATAAAACATGGCCACTGAACGAGGACGCCATTTATCTTTTCAGATTCCAGACACAAATAACTGCGTGACTGGATTTTTGTCTTCAGATTTCCTGCCGTGACCTTCACTTGAAATTGTATTAACTGTATTCATACAACCACCCTGACTTCTTTTCTACTTTCCCGAGTTAATCAGCTGGATGCACGTAAATGGATCAGCTGATAACATAAATATATCAATAATCTGTTTCTATGGTTTCGAGTAAAGACGGGGACGTCCTGATGCCAGCAGAGCTTTGTAACTCCCTTCCACTCAGCTGGTAATCATTATATCAAATATTTCAGCCACGTTTCCACCTGCAGAGCCCGAAACCGCAAGCTACAGAGGCCCGAACATTTTCCAACAAATTCGACTTTCCATTGATGTGGGAGCCAGGTCGTGTTTGCTGGATGTCAGGAAACCGTGTGTGTTTTCCAGCTGG
>JAOWBL010069697.1:0-19240 GCA_028564865.1 Zenarchopterus dispar
TTTTTATTCAACGTTTTATGTTTGATTATTTTTCTCTTAGTTTTTTAAAAATTTTTGTGTAATTTCAATTTCTTCGCTATATTTCTGTTTAAAGAAGACCTATGAAAAAAAAAAGTCATTTCATTTGCTTGAAAGCAAATGTTTGGGTTTTTGAGGTGACTAGCAAATCAAAACCTGTGGCATATAATCTTTTTACTTTGTTTTGTTTAGCCTGAGTCTGGAAAAAAACAAAAACAAAAAAAGCACAAATCTGTCATTGGTTCAGAGTTGCAGAATACTGTGACATCACAGACCCAGACCCAAACATCAAACATCATGCAGCTTTTAGTTTTTCTCTGACGTGAGAGTACAGAGATTCAACATCAGTTTCTCAACATGCACAGCTGCGGAGCGGGGTGGAGGGCAAGTTCAGTGGTTGACTCCAGCTATCATGAGCAGAGCTGTACAGACATGTAACCTGAGCGTCGATACTATCTCTCTGTGGTATTCAGACCAAAGTATGATGCAGACATTTTGTGAAATGTTTTCATGTTTTGACTAAAGATCATAGTATGTCTCCATAATGGTGATGGTATGGTCACTGATGAGGATCCTGAACGATAACTGTCCTCTGATTAATAATTTTACCCTGATCTGTGATGTCTCAGTACCCCGCATGTCTGGACCTATATTACGTTGTCCAAATGACCCGTGTCCACTGAAAATGACTGGAGTTGTGTCATTCCATGGTTTTGGAGATGGTAATCGTCTTAGACACCTGAGTACGTGCTCTCAAAAAATTAACTGTTTTCTCTTCCATTATAGGTCCCATTTACGAATTAATATCTTTTTATAATACATTAATCATCAGAATTTTAAAACTAGCAAATTTAACACAATTTTGTTTTAGCAAACTTAAAGGGATTCATAAAGTTACTCATAAATAATTTGTGAGGTTTTGTACTCAGTTCATCAAACAGAAAACCATGGTGATATTTCAATGCAAAAGAAAACATTAATACACCCCAGGGGAGGATGAGCGATGCTCCAGGATAGTTGAAGTAACACTCGTTTCACTTGTCAGCTTTTCAAATCTAGAGGGCCACACATACATGCTAAATACAACTATCAGATGAGTGTTAAAATATTACACTTAGATGTAATTAGATATAGAGTCATCACCACAGTTGTATCAACGTTGATGATGACAGACAACTTTCACTGATGATGAATGATCAAAAAAAAAACAGACAGTCAAAATACAACCAGATGGACCACTCCAGTGTTATTTTTTTAATCATTTATATTTCATATAATAAGAACAGATAAAGATCTAAATCTTATTCTGCTTTCAGTATGTCTTTGCTATTTCTGGCTGCCTCTTTTATGTGTGTTAACTGATGCTGCAGGACATATTTTTTCTCAGAAACATCCCAGACTTATATGTATACCAGATTTTGTTATAATTTAAATTTACATGATATGAGAGTATAAAGATAAATATAAAAGATGTCATTGAGGTCCCTGTCGAAGAGTTTATTGTCGGAAGAGTTTATTGTTGTTTTTGAAATCTCACTTGCAGAGCTGGCTAACTTTGCTGTTTGTTTCTGTCTCGACAGGCTGCCATGTGTTACGTTCACATAGCTGCGCTGGTGGCAGAATATTTGCACAGAAAAAGTAAGTTAATCCTCTAAACACACACATACACTTATAGAAACAATGATTGAATCCCTTCTTGAGGCAGCGGGGCATCCTGTAATTGAACAGAACGCAGTCAGCAGAAAGCTTACTGGTTAACCTTTCGGAGACCTCCCGAAGTCTCAGGATTTTAAATACACTGACACGATAAGGGACGGACTTCAGACAACCACACATCTCCATTTAATCTTCATCAGTGACCATGAATGCTCTTTCTAGACATCTGTGGTCCTCCAGGAAAATCCACTGTCTGCTGCAACTCTGCAAAGCTGGCGTGCGAAGGCGGTATTTATCAAAACCAAAGTATCATAGATCATTTTAATCTTATGCAAATAAATTCCCTAAACAAATGCGAGGAATGCCAACAGACAAAAATCATTTGCGTGCAGCCACAGTTAGCTGGCATCAATGCCAGCGAACGTGTATCTCTAAAACAACATGAGACAGCAGGCATGTGTCTGTCTCCTTTCGTTATGCTGTTTACCAACAGCCAGCCACAATATTGCACCAATTTTATCTTTCTCTTGTAATCAAAATGATCTGAACATATACATCCAGTGATTTAGACTGTCATAAAAAAAGACTTTTCTTTTAGAGATACTCAACCTGAAGGAGTTCTCATTTTAAACTAGAATACAGTATTTGCTTTATTTTGGATTGTGACTCTTTTAAGTTATCTAAAGGTATTCTGTGCTTATCATTTGCCAGAGTTGTTCCCAAGTGGTCTTGCGGCTTTTAAAAAGATCACCTTTAACATCGAGGAAGAAGCTGCTATGAAAGAAGACTCTGGAATGCAGGACGTCTACTACTCTGAGGTGTGACTGTACTTGTTTACTTGCATTACCCTTCGAAATAAAAAAAGGCATTGTTTTTGCAAAGTACAAACAGAAGAAATCTGTCCCTTCTTAGGAAGTCCTGGTTGAACACCTCGAGGTCTGCGTTGAGGCTTTGTGGAAAGCTGAGCGCTATGAACTTATCACACATATTGCTAAACTCATCGTCCCCATCTACGAGAAGCGTCACGAGTACGAGGTACTGGAGCTCTTGCACTCTCCTGAACTGTTTCGGCTTGCTTTGTTTCAGCTATGAGTCTGTTGTTTTGATAGAGGAAACTTCATTCCATACCTGTCAACTGTTGCCTTAACTTGCTTGACCTGTTCTGAGTCATGAGGGCTGTGGAGTTTAGATCATAAAGGTGTGTTGGGTAAAGGAGAAAAAGACAGCTTTTAAAGTCTCAAGTGACTTCTATAAGAAGCCATGTCACGGCCATTTAAATATATCAAAATTTGACAATATTTGCTTCTGGTGACTGTTGATGTGCGATATACCTTAAAGCATATTTTTCTCTGTTTTACACCAGTTACTGAGTAGACTAGTACACAGCTGGAAGGTCCTGCTTTAAGTCCTTGCTGGGACCTTTGTGTAGACTTTGAATGCAGCTGCGTGGGCTTTTTCCCACAGTCCAAAAATACATTCTTTCAAAGCCATTTCTGGAGTCATTCTTCAACCTAAATCAGCAGTGGAGGCTACTGGATGAAAAGCTACATTGATCAAACACGAGCACTTCATCTGTCATGCTGCTATCAGTTGTTTATCTAACTTGAAAAATGTAACACTATATCTTTTTTTTTTTTTTTTGTATCACATTTGGCTCTTAAACCTTGACAGGCCACTTCTGAAAAGTCAACAGTTTGCACCATCCTGAAAAGGGCTGCAGACTGAGTTCGCCAAGGGGTTAAAGCTGTTTTGGCAATATGCAAAGGCCCCGCAGCCTTTTTACAAGGCTAGTCATTTTGTTTTAACTGATGAGTGCACACCTTTATGCACGGGCTTGTCAACAGTACACAAAGTTTGAATGTGAGACACAAATATGTTTGAATGTTTTATAAGCGCATTGCGTGTTCAGCACGTACAGCCTTGTTGCACCAGTAAACAAACAAACCCAAAATAGACATGCTCTACTGGCGGGGTTTTTGTTTTTCTTTCCAGAAACTCAGCCGGTTGTACGACACTCTGCACAGAGCCTACAACAAGATAATAGAGGTGACACAATCAGGCCGCAGGCTCCTGGGGACCTACTTTAGAGTGGCTTTTTATGGACAGGTGAGTGAGGTGCAAATGCAGTGCTTCGAATGGAGGTCACTAAGGAGGGTAATTTCAGATGCACTCAGACTGGAACTTAAACAGAAAAGATATAATAATCATAGTTTTGTCAGTCAGTCAAATATTATCTCTTAAATGTTCTTTGTTTTGTTAATCAAAATTTTGAAATAAAACTACTTATGTAATGTAGTTACTAAAATATTCTCTAAAGAAGGCACAATAATGTAGACGCATGTTTCCTGCTCTGTGATGAAACAGTGAAAAGCTGGTCTTTATTTTTGAGATAAATACTTACTGGTGAGTTTCACATCAGCCAATCAGCTGGCAGCAGCAGCTAAATGCAGTGAGGAACATCGATACGGCACATAGATGCCTGCTGAAGTTAGAATAAGTGCCAAGAAATGAGACATAAAGGTGATTAAAGTGACTTTGGTTTCTCTGAGTATTTAAGAAAAATATTCAGCGGTGGTTCTCAGGGTGAAAATGCCATCTTGATGTCAGAGGAAAGTTGTTCAAAGGATTTAAGGAGATAGGACATCTGTTACTCAAATTATCGGCTCATTGCAACAAAGGTCTGGAGAAGATGATGTCAGAACATACAACAGTAGTAGGACACACCAAGTCTCACTTCTCTCATCTAAGAACAGGAAATTGATACAACAGTTGGTCAAAATTAGACAATAGAAGATTGGAAAAGCACTTCCTGGTCCAATGAGCTCTGATTTTGGCTGTGACATTCAGCTGAATGGGTAAAACTCTGGATCCTTAGTACCCTGGATGCTTGGCCAGCTCTCTGGGAAGCAGGAGACACACATTGGTCTGGATCACCCTGGAAGTGATGGTGGAGCGCTTGTTGTAGTGAGCCAGAGAAGACGCTTTCAAAGTGATGCATTCAAGGACCATTTCATATATCCATCCATCCATCTATCCATCCATCCATCTTCTTCTGCTTATCCGTGGTCGGGTCGTGGGGACAGTAGCCTAAAAAGGGAGGCCCAGACTTCCCTCTCTCCAGCCAGTTCGTCCAGCGCATCCAGAGAAATCCCACAGTGTTCTTAAGCCATCTGAGAGACATAGTCCCTCCAATGTGTCCTGGGCCTTCCCTGGGGTCTCCTCCCGGTGGGACATGCTCGAAAAACCTCACTAGGGAGGCATCCAGGAGGCATCCTCATCAGATGCCCGAACCACCTCATCTCGTTCCTCTTGATGCAGAGGAGCAGCGGCTCTACTCTGAGCCCCTCCTGGATGACAGAGCTTCTCACCCTATCTCTAAGGGAGAGCCCGGACACCCTGTGGAGGAAACTCATTTCCACTGCTTGTATCCGTTATCTTGTTCTTTCTGTCACTACCCACAGCTCGTGACGATGGGTGAGGGTAGGAACGTAGACCCACTGGTAAATCGAGAGCTTTGCCTTTCGGTTCAGCTCCTTCTTCACCACAACGATACAGAGTCCGCATCATCCGCCTATCAATCTCCCTCTCCATCCTTCCCTCACTCATGAATAAAACCGCGAGATACTTGAACTCCTCCACTTGGGGCAGCACCTGATCCCCGACCCGGAGAGAGCACTCCACCCTTTTCCAACCTAGGACCATGGTCTCGGATTTAGAGGTGGTTCTCATCTCAACTGCTTCACATTTGGCTGCGAATTGTCCCAGTGGGTGTTGAAGGTCCTGACCTGATGAAGGTAACAGAACCACATCATCTGCAGAAAGTAGCGACCTGATTCTCAGATCACCGGACCCTCTGTACGCCTTGGCTGCTCCTAGAAATTCTGTCTATAAAAGTAATGAACAAAATTGGTGACAAAGGGCAGCCCTGGTAGAGTCCAACCCCTACAGGAAATGAATCTGACTTACAGCTGACAATACAGACCAGACACAGACTGCTACTGAAGATCCTGCAATAAGCCTCTACAATAACTCTTTGAAGAGACTTAAATGACTACTGCAACGATTAATTTCCCTTTAGGTCCATTAAGATGGAATCAAACAGGAGAATTTCTTCATGGATGTTCAGCCTACAAATCTGTTGCAACTGTGTGAGACCATCATGTCAGTGTGGACCAAGTTCCAGTGTCCTTGCTGAATCTCTGGCACAAAGAATTCGTGAAAACGAAATGTGATCCAACCCAGTTCCATCAGTGTGTATCTCATAAATGTAAACAGACTGTTTAGTCTAAATGGTTGAGAGGTTGTCTAAAGTGTTTATTATAAGGATTATTGATTTGTACTGAAAGAAACAGAATGTAACCTTTTCAAAAATGTAAAGATCCAGAGAATCAGCACAAGTTTAACTTTGAAACAGGACAGTTTTTGTTTTTAAAGGTTTCTTGCAGCACGCTAAATTTGAATTGAATGCATGTTTTTTTTTTTTAACAGGGCTTCTTCGAGGAAGAAGATGGGAAGGAGTATATTTACAAAGAGCCCAAACTCACTGGTCTGTCAGAAATCTCCCAGCGCCTGCTGACTCTCTACGGGGACAAATTTGGCTCAGAAAGTGTCAAGATAATTCAGGACTCGAATAAGGTACAATAAATAAACAGAGGAAAGAGTTGAAAGACATTTGGGAAAAAAAACATGTGGTTTCAAACTTTAGATGGTACGTTATTCAATATTAGTTGAAATATTGTTATAAATTGAATTATATATTTGGCATTGCTGTCTCTTCTGTGTTTGTTTAGAAAATATTGTTTGTATGGAATAGTGTGGGAAATGTCCAGTTTCCACCCCGCGGGGTCAGCGTGAAGCCTTGGCTAGCAGATTGAGAAGTTATTTTTATGATTGTTTTCACTGAATTGGGCTCAAAAGCTTTGATCCTCCAATGAGTAGTCTGAGAGAAATTAAGCTGCATGTATTACAGAAGCCAAGTGTTTGAACTTGATCCTGTTTTCCTCATGGAGATGCTTCAAAAGTCACGATGTCTGTGCGGCTCACTTTCCTCAAGGCCTACCTGATTGGAGCTTTATTCTCACCCATCACTCTGATGTTCTGATGAAGTTCACTGCTTGCTCGCAGGTCAACCCCAAAGAGCTGGATCTCAAGTTCGCCCACATCCAGGTGACGTTTGTCAAACCGTACTTCGAAGAGAAGGAGGCGCCGGAGAAGAAGACGGATTTTGAGAAGTGCCACAACATCAATCGCTTTGTGTTCGAGACGCCCTACACGCTGTCGGGGAAGAAACACGGCGGCGTGGAGGAGCAGTGCAAGAGGAGGATCGTCCTCACAAGTACATGAAACACACAAACTCCAGCTGTAATGTTTGACGGCTGCAGATAACGCCGACAGGAAGGCCAGATGGTCTCTCGCAGAGCCTGAAAGCAGTTGTACGATGAAAAAATGTTGTCTTCTTCTTTTGAATGTCCTTTATTGAATATCAGTCAGGCGTGCGGAAGGTTAATGCAACACATTAAAAATACATTTGTTGTTGCGACGCCACATTTTTAAGTGGCATGAAAGCAAAAGCTGAAATGACGGTCTTATCCATCATTAAGTCCGAGCTGCTGTGTTCAGAGACAGGAATCTTATATTTTATTAATTTATTTAGGGATTTTTTGTTTGTTTGTTTGTTTTTTGCAGACATTTTGGCTGCAGATGCAAGCCTGTGTGCTTTTACTCATTAAATGGCATCACGCGTTAAACATTAACACGAACAGCTTGTTAATGGATCAGTCAGCAGCTGATCCATAACATTTTTGACTTATCTCATGTTACTGAGTAATTTTATTGTACTTATAAACCTAAATGAAGCTTATTTGCTTGGCACAAGTTGACTCCTCTTTCTGAAGTTTTCAAAATGTTTGTGGCAAGCTCTGGCCACAGACTTTTACTCCTCCGCTCATAGCAGCTAGTTCTTGGGGAGAACTGGAGCCCTTTTCTCCACTTCACCCACACCTCCAAGGGTTCAGGCTCTGTACCGCAGCAATACACTTTTATGACAGTGCATTTTTTTATTCAGGTTGAACACATTAACCCTTAAAGGGCTTTATTACCATATGGGAAAGTGATTGGTGCCTACCTCAAGGACACACATCATTAAGCAGTAGATTATTATTTATGTATCTGTCATTATTTGATGAACTAGTTGCTAAAACGCCACACCCCAGAAAACACTGCTGAAGTAAGCTTATCATTCAGCCTGCAGTTGATAAACCCATCCAAATAACATCTCAATTCTTCTGTCACATCTAGGCACGATAAACTGTTACTCCAAGCAGAAATCTGAAATTTCACCCTTACGTGCTGTCAAAAAAAAAGTTTTAAAAAAATGTTAAAAAGGATTTCCTTGTTGGGTCATTTCAGCATTAAGCAAAGTCCCAGTTTTTAAGTTACATGCTGATAACAAATTCCTGTTAGGAGAAAATCAAACAAAAAAAGGAAAAGCTTAAACTTCCCACTTTCAAAGTGCAGTGAAGGCAGCATCATTTTGAAGTTGTGGGTGGAGGTGGAGATCTTAGGTGAAAAGAGAGATGACGAGGCTGGATTATTCTATTTTGAGCTAGACCCGCAATGTGAGATTCCTTACTGAAGGGGATTTTTACTTTTATTTTTTCAGTTTTTCTTTCTTGAACACACACACAAAAAACAAATAATTTGTCAGTTGATGCATGTCATTCTCATTGTTTTCACTACCAGTGTGCATGTCAAAGAGCAGAAATGAACAGCGAATGCTTTCGTTTTGCTGCTCCTGCAAGTAAACACCCCCATTTGTGTTGTGCCCTGCTATTAGACATCTGACACAAAGAAAACTTAGATATCACCTTAACATGACCTTCAAACAAGGACATGTGAGGTTAAGCATCTCCTGCATTTTTGCTGCATTTGGATGCATGACTGGAACCAAATGGTTTGCCCTCTCTCTCGTCTGCAGCTGCCAACACTTTTCCGTATGTGAAGAAGCGTGTTGAGGTGGTGGGGGAGAAACAGGTGGAGCTGAAGCCGGTAGATGTGGCCATAGATGAGATGAAAGCTCGAACAGCCGAGCTGATCAAACTGTGCTCCAGCCAGGAGGTGGACATGATCCAGCTGCAGCTCAAACTGCAAGGCTGCGTCTCCGTGCAGGTAAACTTCTCAGATAGGTGGCAGCCAAGTGGACGAAAGTGAAGCGGACACACCCACTGCCTTTTGACCCTTCCTCCAACACGATGAATTATATTTTCCATCACGTGTCGACAGTTAAGATAACTGTAATTCAATCTTTGGGTTCATATTCACGAGTTGTCTTCAGCCTTCAGTGCAGGAAATAGTTTTCTGGGACATGAGCAAAAGGCACGCAAATAGTTTACAGATTGTTGACCATATTTCTTTCTGCAGGCTCCTAGTAGTTCTAGTTTCCTGATCTTCAGGCTTTATTCATGTACTTGTCTGTGTTTATTTTATGTCATGTTTCTGCAAAATGAATCTTTGTTACTATTATTATTGCTACTGTGATACTATCAGTGTTACTATGGAAAGATTGTGACAGACTCTCGAGCTGACGGGAAGCATAAGCTGATTATCTCTTTCATCAGCAATCACTGTAAGGGCATTTGATCCAAGGCCCGTTTCTCTGCAGGTTAATGCAGGTCCCATGGCATACGCAAGAGCATTCTTGGATGATGGGAAATCAAGCCAGTCTGGTAATAAGAAAGTGAAAGAGCTCAAGGACATTTTCAGGTAGACTTTTTTTTTTTCTTGTAATCAAACCACATTATTTCTTATTGGCTTTCATTTGATATTTGTATTTTTTTTTTAAAACTATTACAGACGTTTCGTCGAGGCTTGCAGCATGGCCCTCGACATAAACGAGCGCATCATCAAAGAGGACCAGTTTGAGTACCATGAGGGTCTGAAGTCCAACTTTAAAGAAATGGTAAAGGAGCTGTCAGACATCATCCATGAACAGGTAACACCACTTTTCTGTGTCCCACTCAGATAATGACTATATTAAGATGTAATTAAAATTCACTCTTGACTGCGGTAAGGGAGTGTGTTGCTTTAAAGGAGTGTTCTTTTTTTATGAGAACACTAATCTGTGTTTCCAAACACAGAAACGGCGGCGTTCACGCTCTAAACTCCGGCCTTACTCTCAAGTCCCTGCCTGCTTACATATATGTTGCTCTCCACTCCAACGGTCTCTGATTGACACATTCTTGTTTGACATGTTTACATGTCAAACTCCTCTTTGAAACGTCTTTATGCTCCATGTTGGGGTTACTGGGCAGTTATCTGCTGCATGAACACATTATACATAAAGTACAGATCAAAAATATCACCAAGCTTTGTTTTACTAGACTCAAACAGAGTGGATTTTAAATTCCCAGTGTATTGAGCAGTGTTCTGGAAAATTATCTGCATATGTGATGGAAGAAACCAATCTGCATATGTGATGGAAGAAACAACACAAATCGAATTTTCACTTGATTTGAATTAAACTTGTTTGAAAGGAAATGATGCCAAAAAAAAAAGTTTTTCCAGCTACGTTTGAAATTTCCTCTTAAAAGATAACCTATAGTTTACAGATATTCAGTTTATTTTTCGTATTATCCCTTTAATTCACATGTTAGCTCAGGGTTATTTCCCACGAAAGGGCAGAGTTTTGTGGGCACAATAACTGAATGCTCTAGAAGCAAAAATCTCCCCAGGTCTTAATTAAAGATAGTAATTTAGCCACACCATTCTGTTTAAATTCAGAAATGTAAAGGCATTTTGTTTTGTTATGATTAGCCATGTCTCCCATCAGGTTATAGCGCACCAAGGCCACCTCCACATTAAATCAGAATGCATCTATAGGATGGGTTTTCTCATTGTGTCACCGTTTTCTGTTGCTTCATCACTTATACAACAGTCTTACGCCATAACCCCTGTTGAAAACTCATGAATTGACTTTAAAGTGTAACAAATGTAATATGTCAGCTTCTGAAAACTGAGTGTTTTTTTTTTTCATTGGAAAACATTGTCATTTTGAAGTTAATGCCAATAACCCCTCTATAGAGCTTGAACTAAGGCAAGAAAATGTGCGATTGTACACAACAAAAACTTGTCCATTGCTTACAAAGATGTTGTTGGACTATAAGGAATGCAAACATAGCCAGGTTATCTTTAGGTAATCTAACTTGGCAAAAACTGACAATCAAGATTGTTCAAATTGGTATCATAACACTGGTTATCAACTCCATCAGTGTTGACATTTTGGCTCTGGGGGTGTTGACTTCAAAAGTACCAATCAGAACCATGGATTTGGATCGGAAGTTGCACATTTATAACACAGAAAACAAATGATAATTTAAAGTTTTATGAAAATGTCAATATGACTGAAACATTTTTAACTTGGTGTGGATGCTGCAACCAAAACAGGAAGTAACGCTGGGGTTAAAAAAAAGAATCCTGATGTGAATGCATAAATTAAAAAAAAAACATTGTTATCACAATTTTGATCATTAAAGCATGATTTATACTTTTTTTAAAAAATTGCACGTCACATATTTTTGAGTCAGGTGACCAAGTTTCATTTGTATTGTGTGTGATCCAGCAGCAGTTAATTTAGATATCAGCAGGCATTTTTAAAAAAATGTCTAAGTTCATGTTCTAGTTGTAAAGGCAGTAAAATAATTTTAAAAATAGGTTGTAGTTGTCCAGGAATTTTGATTAGTTCATTACAATATTAAAGACGATGGATATGAGTTGAATTGAAAAGACAAAATCTGATGCGTGAGCACGATACACTGCACTTGAATACTTGCATGCGGATGAAAAAACATCAAAGAAACCTTTTTATAGTTCAGCGGTTTAATTAAGACAAATAATTATCATTAGTACCGAGTCTTTGAAAGCCAGCAGTAATCACCTCTTTTTTGGGTAACAAAAACACTGCTCTTGGAAAATAAAATGGAACCTTTTTACTCTGAGAAAGAAACAAGAAGAGACTCATGGTGGCTTTGAATTTTTTTTTTTTTTTTCTTTTTCTTGGAGAACTAGTTGGTCAGAGGAGTTGCTTTCAGATGTCTTGGTCTCTTATCGCAAAAACCCCAAGCCTTAATGAGGCATTTTATTGTGCACTGCACAGGATCGTTACGGCAACGCTTGATGCTGTTTGTATCCAAACCTGTGGGTTGTCCTTTACTGACGCCTTTGCCATAAATTCCAATCAAAAATTAATTAATTAATTAATTAAATCAGTATCATATTTGTGTTGTGTCATTTGCCCGACATGATCTAGTTTAGCTTAACATGTTAACGTCTCTTAGTTTCTGGCACAATGCAAAGAACCCATCATTACATTTTGAGATATTTGAGAGCAAGCCATTCAGTCAGTGGACCAAAACGCCATTCAAGCTTCTGACGCAATCTATGAGTCAGGACTTACTGAGGTGTATCACCGAGTCGTGAGGCCCCTGAAGGAGTCTGTGAAAGCACCATTAGCACTGAGTACATGCAGGTTGTAGCTTCATGCAGTGAAGCCACAGATACAATCAGTACCATAAATGGCCTTTCATGTACTTTCGTGGGCCCTAGTGTACACGAAAGTCGAGTTAAAGTGTCACCGGCATGTAGCCACATGTGGGATTGTTTCCAATGAAAAACTGAACAAAATGAACAGTTTGACTTATGTCTGATCATGATTATACCAAATTCTGGTGTTTGTTACCTTGTTATCTTTCCTCACCACTAAATGCACACACACATCCCATTGCACACGTTCAAGTTAATTACACCCCATGTGTGCAGTTGTATTGTTTACTTTTAAAGCCATCCTTCTTTATGAATAATCAATATTGCTTCTTGGGCTATAAAAGCACCATCTCTGTTGTCAAAAACATGTAGAGGGGAAGATGAAGTCTCATGAGCACAGGCCTATTTTTTTTTTTTTTTATAAAGATCCAGATGTATCCTGCTCTTGGACCCTCTCGACAGCACTCTGCAGCCTCCATCAAGTGGCTGCAGCTTAATGTTTAACACTGCTTGTGATCAGACTTTAAGTGAGTCATAATGACTTGATACGGGAAACTGTGTTCATTCATTGTTGAGGAATCATTGAAAACTGAATTTGCACATTTCCTGGACAAATGATTCCCTCCGTCAAAGCGGATCGCTCAGGCACTCGTCGTCTTTGGTTCTTAAAAACTATGTGAACTCGGTTGAGCACGTCTTCCCAAGGATGTGATGAAAGAAACTTGATATTGTTTTCGATGTTTGTCATATAATTTGTATATTTAAAACACGCTGGGAAACTTATGTGAAATGCTATGTGTTGCAAGATCATTTTTTGAAATCATTTCCCAAACAAGAAGTTGTGCACATCACTCTTGGTCATCGAAGATGATGCAACACCTTTTTATGGACCTTCCACTGGTGGAATTTGTCACAGATGTATTACATCACAAAAGATTGCCAGTTAGTGTGCCACTACATTATTGTGAAGTTGAACTTCTTACTTTAGTTGCACTGATTTTTACTGAGCTAACCAGTTTTTTTTCCCTCCACTATGCTGGCCTTTAGCTTTGAGGAAAACCAGGTAATTGTGTTAAGTCAGTCTCAGTTTTGTCAATGCAAAAAAGCACCACTTTGCACATTTAATCTTGGTTAAATGTAAAGGAAATATAAGTACATGCATGGGGTTTGGATTTGAAAGAAGAAATGAGCACACTTGCGCCGGTCTTGTTTTATTATTAAGGTGTGGAGAATCATTTTAATTAGAATAAAAGAAAGTGATGCAGGGGCATGCAGCTATCAAAATAGAGTTCATTCATTTGGAAAGATGTTTTACAAAAGCATTCAGGATGTATAATTTGCTGGGCGTAGTGAAGAGTTGGAATTTGCTTTCTCTTACGTGACAAACCCGTCAGACTGCTCTTCGACACGGACGGACCTGATCCTGACTGACAGTGGTGCTACTCACCATGGTGATAACGATGTAAATGAGAGGTGTCCTTAATCAGATTATTTGCATCCACTCTGGTGTCCTGGTTAGGGTTTGGACATTTGGATACCCACATATTGAAATGAAGCGTCCTGTTAAAGAATCTGTCACTATCTTTGAATTCCTAGACAAACCAGGTTACTCATGTAGACAATTTTCTGCCACCAATCACGGCCCGTTCCCCGAGCCGCACAGTCGGAGCAGGTAAACCTGCCCGCTCCAGATGTACTAACATGTGATGCGGTATTGTGCACAAGCGCACCTCTTTCACCTGTGCCAGAAAGCGAGAATTATGGCATGCTGGAGCGCAGAATGGAGCCCTACATTAGCCGAACTGGAATTCAGCGGTCAGTCGTGCTTGAGCACGGTACGGTCTGGACTGACTAGTCTGTGTGCACCTCGTCAGCCCCTGATCTGGACTGGGATCAGTTAATAATGCAGGATGACAAGAAATAGTTGAAAAACCAAATAAAGATGCTTTAAAACCAGCTTGTGTAGCAGCTGGATCGTGTTAGATTCACTTGGCCTAAACCTAAAAAAACCTAAAACTCTTTAAACTCGTCTGTTCAGCATGCTTTGTGGTTACAAGTTCGTTGCACTGTTGTGGAATGTTTTTTTAAAATTGTTATTGTTATTTTTACTTTTAACCCAATGTTTGTAATGTGGACACTGCATGAATGAATGCTTATCGGCTAAAATTGAATTTATGTTGTGTTAGTTATGTTTTATTTATTTATGTTGCAACCATTTGTATGTGACTTGAAGTCCTCATCACATTCTTACATGTATGACGCTTTGTTTTTCTTCACACCTGAAAGAATGAAAGTTTGCAGCAGAACATCGCTTACTTTAACCCTTTATGACCTACCATAGAACAAGTTTGCTTAAGCATATTTTTTACATTTTTGCATGCTAGTTGGTTAAAATTCTACAGGCATTTTGAAAATCGATATGCGATTATAAAGGGTTAAGGAAGAGAATACAAGAAGGCCTGAAGTAGGTCAAAACTCCTAAAACACTTAAGATTTATAGCGAAGCTGATGCTTCTCAGTGTCTGGTCTTGATAAGGTCCATTTGGATTCCCCTGACTTCTCACCTGGACCATAAATGAGCGCTGTCACTCTGAGATCATTTCTTCACCATAGTTGTTCATGAAACCTTACGAGCCTTTGTTTCAAACAGCTAATGAACTTTAATCTAGTGGAACTTCTGGTTGCCCTTGTTAAGGGGATTATGGCAATCATGACTCAGTTTTTTTGGTTTGTTTGCAAGTATGTTGGGCATCCTGGAACTTCAAAGGGTTGACATAGTTTCAGGGTAAGTTGAAAACGCCCTGTTTGCTTCGCCAAATACATTGTTTTGAACCATTTTCCACTCTCACGTGCAGCCACTTTGAAATTAGTTTCTCCTGCAGCAGCAGCTGTTTTCTTAGTATAAATGCAACCAGCCAGAGTAAACACATTCAACCAGAGGAGCGTTATTTTAGACTCCTCCTTTACCTCTCATGTCTCCGAGTTGCTCAGTGATTCAAAGAAAATGATCAAAGCGTAATCAGGTTTAACATACAGAGAAATGGCCCGTGGAAATAAAAATATCACTTTTCTCGTGCAGTTTGCATTGATTTTGCCTGCTTGTGTTCGCCTACATCTCATTGTGTCCCACAATCCATCAGCTCAGTGTGCATGAATCCAGCAAAAGCAGATCGAGTCTGATATGAGTGTGTGTGCGTGCATGTGTGTCTGCTGCCACTAATTCACTTGTTGTTTTGCTTTGACCCCAGATCTACCAGGAGGGCATGATGCGTTCACTCATACAGAACTCCCTCCATGTGTTTCGAGCCATCAGTGGGACGTCCACCGACCTGGGCTGACCCAACACACCCTCCCTGAGATCCCTCCTCTCGAAGCCTCCTGCCATTATGAATATCCTTTCACTTTTCCCTTAGGGACCCAAACCTGGCGATAAGAAGGCAGCTGCCTGGTTGCCTTTGCCAAAATAACCCTGGTGAAGATGCCATTTAGCTATCTTCAGCATCTGTGCTTGAATGTGAAGTGGAAGGTGGGGGTGAATGATTGGAGGACAGAGATATCATCCTAACGCCACAGGAGCAGTATTTTGGAGAATGTTTTACAGCAACACCGACTCCATGTCTGCATGTCACGTCTAGGTGTCAGGCTGGCTCATTCGAGGTTGTAATGCACTTTTTTTTCCTGTCTCGGCAACGAATTGCAGGACTGACTTTTCGTTCTCTGTCTTTTCTCTGCAAATGTTGCCCTGGAAGTCTATGCAGGAGACCATTTCAAGACAATAGCATCATTTGTTGTACCACAGTGTTATCGGCCTGCAAGCTGTGACAACTATACCAACTCAACAGGTTCTGTTGCATCCAAATAAAAAAGATTTTAAGTAATCTGTCACGCAAAGGGTCGTTATATGCCAGCGGTGCATTCCAGCGAGTTGAAGAGATTGCGATAAACAGATAAGTCACGTCTGAAAGGAAGCAGCTGATTGCGAATGTAGCGACAGGACAGTATCCTGTTTACGGCTGTGCAAATAAGGAGAAAGCTGTGTAATGCTGCTAAAAAGGAAAGGTTTGTCTAAATTGTTTGAAAGAATTTGAGTTCATATTGCTAATAATGTCTGAAAATCAAGGACAAAATGAAATCAAGACTGCACGGCCGACTCACAGCTGTGTGATATTTATTTTAGACCAGGAAGTGAGTGAAGAGCTCCTCTTCAGCTTGTTTTTGATCCTGTGCCTTTGCGCTCTGCCTTCTGTAAAGACTCCCTCAATCTCAAACAGTGAAAAGAAAAAGTCACATGCTGGTTATTATTAATAGTATTTCACAAGTGCTACACTGAAATTAGCAGATAGATGAATAATATTTAAGCAGATGTATATAATTTGTCATCATGCTGTAAATTGAATTCTGTATCCATGTTGGTGATTATATGTAAGTATGTATGATATTTGGTAGTTTTGGGACTTTTATTCAGTCTTAGCAGTTTTTTTCTCCCCTCCATTTATATTTCTTTGTTTACCAAGGTGCAGCTGCTTGTCAAACTTGCTTTGTAAAGCCTTTTTCAATAAAACATGGGGAAAAAAAGTCAGATTTACTAGTCTTTCTTGAGTTCAGACTCTTAAGAGAATCTTTTAACTGGCTCCATTTGGTCATGACTATAAAGCTTCAGAGAGATCTTCTGCAGATGTTTTCAAGTTGTCTCGGACATCACTCTCAACTTTAACAGAAACAAGAACTCCTTAAAATACTTAGAGCTCATCTATATTCCCGTAACAACTTGGATAACTGCAGATCAACAGTGTGTTAAATCAAAAGCCATTCAACAGCTACGAAAAGGGACCTTGTGGTTGAGACTGCACAAAGTGTTTCAAACTTCTCACATACATGCAGACCAACACTTGGACGTTACAAATCCCGTGCTTTGAAACCTCCACACAGGGATGTGTTTGTTCCCATCTAGGCTCAACAGCGCTTGTGAAACCACACGCTTCTGGCAGGTTTCATTTCAGTTTGTTGGAGATGTCGGTTGGCGTTGAGGGAAGACGCTCCGTCTATACCAGCTCGCCTTTAGTGAAGTGGGAACAAACTTCTCTGTGGAAGAGGATTTGTGTATTCTGAACATATTCTGAAGCAATAAATGTTTTGATTTTTTTTTTTTTTTTCTTGAAAGAAGTGCATGTTGACTTAGAGCTTTGACAGCCTGGGGAAAGTCAGATAATTATAATTAGGATTATCCCACTCTTGAGCTTTAATGCAACCTGCTATTGTAAGATTAAAGGTTAATGTGTAAGAAAGTGAGCTTGTTGCATCTGAATGGTTGAACAGATTATCTGATCTGATAATCGGTTATACAGCCATTTGCATAAAAAAAGTAAACAAAACAATAAGAAATAAGACTCTGTTTGTCTTTTTCTGGCCTTTCATTCCTCTCGTACCATCACACTGTTATTTGTTGCTCCATAAAGCTGTTACAATACATGTACTCAGTTTAATGATTCACAGACTCATTTCGAGCCTCTCCACTTCCTGGAAAGAAAAATGGTCACTTGTGGTTTGTGATGTGGCACTGAAGAACATGCATGAATCGTTCAAACCAGATTGACTAACATCTGAGATTTTCATTTTTTGTTTTCTCATGTTGCAGCACCATGCACTGAGGAGGTCAGGTACCTCATTTTGACATCCATCCATCCATTTTCTATACCTGTTGATTCCCGTACAGGGTCACGGGGGTCTGCTGGAATCTTTCCCAGCTCATCACAGGTGATAGACAGGGGTACACCCTGCACAGGTCCCCAGTTTATCACAGACATTTTGACGTAACGCTTGGGAATGCAAACCTGCTAGAACATTCCTGGTCCCTGACTCTGGTTCGCTGTTGCGCTCGATGTGCTGCGCCCTCCCACTCCCTCGGAAGCCCCGCCCCCTTTGCCGGTGGACTCCTTCAGCAGACGGCTGAGGTAACTGCTCACTTCGACTTTGTAACTCGGTTTTTCTTAGTCTCCTGCTTTGGTTTTGTTTTCATTTGTTTGTTTTCTTACCTGGCCAGTTTAGACACTTGTGTTTACCACTTCTATTCAGCGACAGTCAGATTTCAGTTTTTTTGTTGTTTTTTTTAAATTATTTTTATTTTAATTCCCTTCTTGGACTGAAAGGGGCTCGCGGACATTCACGCGCGTCAGAAAACAGGCGTTGTGAGGACAACATGACGTTTACTCGGGATTTTTTCGCCATTTTTTGGACCGCCATAATAACGCTTTGCGTCTGTGAAACAGGTAAGGACTGTTTTAATCCCGTACATTGCTGCCCCATTGACAGCTTTGTCATTTTTATTTGAAAAGGTGAACACGAAAGGACCGCCTGTCAGAGCCACACTTCAATTAGCCCGTGGTTTTTCCAATTAAGGGTTTCCTCCATTCAGCCTAAGGTTTATCCATTCTGTTATATTCCCATTCCATTCTTATTACTTATCATTATTATGATTACTGTTATTACTGCTTTATTATTTGTCTTCTATAATTTTCACCTTGTCTGACCCCGCTGCCATATTATCCAAAGCCGCCCACACTTGCTCCCTCAAATTTCTTCCTGTCTTTTTTTTCCCTTCCGTCTACTGCTTCCTTGTGTTTATACCAGGAATTGTAAATTTGTCAAGTCTTGGCCCCAAGTAAGGAAAAAACTTACAATTTATCACTTGTGTCTATTCGTGCTGGTCTGTTTTTTGTTTTTACTTGAACTCATCCTTTTGCTGATTAATCCAGACTTCCCAGTTAATGTTTCTTGTATTATTTGCAGCGTTTACGGTGGCTTTACAGTCCGAACCTGACTTTTCTGAAAAGTTGTTTATTTAATTGTGAAACATATAAATTCAGAGTGTTAAGTGTATGTAAGTAATTAACAAACTTACAAACTTTACTAAGAGCTGAGAGAGCCTGAAATTGTTTAAATTGTTTCCAGCCAACTCCAATATATATATATATATATATATATATATATATATATATATATATATATATATATATATATATATATATATATA
>JAOWBL010069698.1:0-19238 GCA_028564865.1 Zenarchopterus dispar
CACACAGAGGGCTGGAGGTGCCGAGTCTGGGTCGGGAGGCATCATGGGGCGAGAGGAAGCAGGGCAGGAGTGCGCTGGCTCAGAGTCTGAAGAGGAATATTCACCCTCTGATGATGATGATTTAAAAAAACAAAAAAAAAAAACAAAAACAAAAGAATCTGTTCATGTTCTTTCATCATGAACTTGAACTCTTTCATCATGAAGTTTCTCCTTTGCAGGAATCTTGAGTCTGTTTGGTACTTCTGTTTCTGATAAATTAACTGTAGTTTTTAAGATTCAACTGATGCATCATAAATTTTGACGGAGGCAGTCCCTTCACATTTCTCAGTCCCCTCGAGACAGTCCCCTCACATTTCTCTGTGCAGGAAAAATCCTGGTTGCAGCAAACAGCAAGTTCATCACAGAAATAACGTCACTGAAAACCAACCTGGTGCATGGGGCGCATGTAGATGATGCGGTTCCTCTCAGGAGGCATCCTCAGAATCTGGTCCAGGACCTGCTCCATGTCCAGCTTCTTACACTGAGCATAGTCAAATCTGTTCACAATGGGGGCCCTCTCAATCTGCTGATGCTTCAAAACCCGACATCTGGTGGCTGCAGGAGAAGAACAAAACCACATCGAGAACAAGCCACCACCAGAGGTGATCTATTGATTCCCCACAGACAGACCACCTTTGATCAGAATGTAACGGTCCAAGGTGGGGCCCTGCGGAATAGCCTCCCAGTAACCCTGAGAGAATGTTCCACATACAGTACCTTTAAAGCTCAAATGAAAAACTGGTTTTGGTCAAATCAAACATGTACTCATCTACAGTGGCAATGTGATTTTAACTTTTTTATAGATATATCTGCGTGTATGGGTAAAATATGAAGGGGGTGGGAACCAAATGTAACAGTCTTGAATGGGTGGCCTAACTAACGGAAGTAATTTTTAAAATTTATTTATTTATTTTATTGTACTTTTTTATCCCGAAGGAAATTGATTAGTTCTCTGCTTTTGACGCATTGCTAGTTAGACTAGGAGCAGTGGGCTGCAGTGGGGTGGTGCTGCGCCCGAGGAGCAATTTGGGGTTGAGGGCCTTGCTCAGGGACCCACAGTGGCTCATCTCTGTTAACCCGGGGGATTAAACCTGGGTCCTCCACACTCAAACCCACCTCTTTAACCACTAGGCTACCACTGCCCCCTTAATGAAGTCTATTATGTGCAATATTTTGTATGGTGCAATAATGGGAACTGTGTAATGAGTGTTATGTGCAATGAATGAAAATGTGCAATGTGTGTAATGTGCAATGAGAGGGTGGAATGTGCAATAAGTGGAATGTGCAATTATGGGAACTATGCAATGATTGTAGTGTATAATTTTTATCTTGACCCCTTTGTGACCCCAATCCGAGGGACAACGGATAGAAATTAGCCTTTGGCTACAATCTGGTGTGTTTACAGTCATATTGTCTGTTCATTAACATGCATTGTCCCAACTAAATAAATAAATAAATAAACGTAAGGGTTCAAGAGTACCCCAGAGACAACACAAGGCCTTTAAAAGTATATCAGAGGCAAAGTGAGAGGTCAAAAGTACTTCAAAGAGGATGTGAGGGTTTAAAAGTACCTCATGGAGCATGTCTGAGAAATGAAAACTGAATGTGGTATAAAGCTGAAGCTGAGAGAGAAGATGAGTCTCTGTGTTTACCATGAATGAACATCATCTTAGGACAGTCTCTGAGGACCAGGTCAGTGATGCCACAATTGGTCAGAGTAATGCCCACCAAGTTCTTACTCTTCAGAATCAGAAACTGTCAACCAGAAGTATAAGAACAACTTAGGAAACATAGCATTGCTGCTCTAACTTTATGTTTATCAGGACTTGGTGTGCACATGCACCTGCACATGATCATCCTCTGTGACCGGGTCTGACGTGCTGGTCGACTTGTCAGTCATTCGTTTCCTCTTCACTGTGGCTCGAGGCCTCGTCCTGGTTCTGGAAAGATCTGCACAGAGTGAACAGCAGACATGACCATCCATATATCCATCCATCCATCCATCACCCAACCGTTCACCTGTCCAGCCATCCATCACAACTATCTAGGTTCAAACCTCTCTCTCTCTCTTTCTATCTATCTCCTACAGATCTTTCCAGAAGGACATTGATATACTTCCAGACCAGAAAGAGAATCCAGTGTGTCCTCGGTGTGACTCGGGGTCTCCTTGTGGTTGACTGTATTTCACAAGAACATCTACTTAGGGAGGTGTCCAGGAGACATCCTAACCAGATGAACTGCTTCAACTGGTTTCTCTGGATGTGGAGGAGCAGTGACTCTACTCTGAGTCTCTCCTAGATGACTGAACCTCTATCTCTAAGGAAGCCTCCAGCCACCCTGCAGAGGAAACTTATTTCAGCAACTAGTATCCTTCATCTGGTTCTTCAAGTCACTACCTACAGTTCCATAGGTGAGGGTAGGAATGTACTCTGGATCAATAGGTAAAAGTCTTGCCTTTTGACTCAACTCTCTTCAACCACAACATCGGCATGGGTCAGAGGGCGTCTTGGAAAAAGGTCCTGCTCCTCTCATGGTAATTGGTTTGAGGAGTGAACCAGATTATACCTAAGTGGTACCAGTTTTGGGAGCCAAAGGCGTGTGTCGAGGCCCATGCCTTCAACTACCACCTGCACCACACTACACCTGGCTCATTTGGCTGTTCCTACAGGTGTTGAATTCACAGGAGGAACACACCAGTTTAAAAAAAAAATCTGAACATTTTTCTGTCAAATACACCGACATCACTTATAAGTCCAACTTACCTGTCTCAGGCAGAAGAGGTACAGATGAGAAACGAGTGCAGGAACGGGTCAGAGGCCGTCTTGGAACGAATCCCTGACTAGTTGGATGCTGCGAGTATAAACCACTAACAGAGACAGGTCCAGATGGTTGTTCTTGGCGTTCATCATTCATCAATGGCACACCAGAAGTGCAACTGGACCCCAGATCATTCTCTCTCTGCCTGCCCATGTCCCCCCCAGTACACCTGTCACTAGTTCTGACTGGTCCTGCAGCTCTGTCAGTGGTGGTTCTAGAGGTGTTCCATTCCTCTTGGGCAGGTGAGGCTGAAGCAGGTGTGACCCTTCTCACAGACCCAGTAGGTGGTCTGGTTCTGGTCCTGGATGTCACAGAGCTTCCCTCAAGTCCTGGTTCTGGCTTTGCAGAGTTTTCATTCCTGTTCTCGGCCGCTGCCTTCATGTCAGCTTTGATCTGCTCGCTGCTCACCTGGCAGCTCTTCTCACAGGTGTGCTGTGGCACCTGAAACTTCAGCTGATCCGAGACAACACACGGAGCCAGAATTTTGTTGGATCGTCGCAGAGGACTCTTCCCTTTCCCTAAAGAAACACACAGAGGACATGCCTCAGATTTGGACATCTGTGTAGCCTGTTTGGAGAACGCCGTCCCACCAGGATGGGAGGTGCTGATCTAACCCTGGATCAACTGAGAGTTATTGGACAACAAGAAGAGTCTTGAGGGAGGTAATGAGGAGCACAGGCAGCTGAAAGTTGAGCAAAGAAAGACCATGGAGGGTTTCAAAACATTAAGCTGATTTCTTTCTTTGATCACGATGAGGCTGAGTATGAGTAAATATGAGCATATTGATATGTTCAGGGAGTTATACCTCTTGACCTCTAGGGGAACACAAAACAGGTGCCAACTGGTAGGGTATTTCATATATAAGAAAATTGAATATTTCAGGTGGAATATTTCATTGCAGATGTGTTCAGAGTTAGACTGCAATTATACACATCAAGTGTGGGCCAGATTAAAGAATGTATAGCTGATTTACAAGGAAGGGGGCCATAATCAACCCAAGGCCCCAAACATGGTACAAACACCCCTGCTTCTCTCAGTTGATTGTAAATAGCAACACTTTATATAGTTGTTTTAAAAAAAAATCATCAAATTTCATCCATTTAATAATATATATATAAAAATCATAATTAATAGTGACATATAGCTATGTAGTTTTCGAAGTTTACTGTCTGATTAAAAATAAGTTATTCATCCTCAGTGAAACTTTCAGGAATTAATGAGCTTGGGGACTAGAAAACAATGGATAAAGCATTAATCACGTAACTTGTTGGTTTCTTAAGACTAATTTTGAAGCCCATTTTTGTTTGTATGGGACGCAGCCATTTTGCTTTGGAAGTTAACAGAAACATGCCCACTGTACATCAATCAAAGTTAGCTTTACTCCCAACTTCTTCAGCTGAAATATCTGCAGATCTGCCGTCAGACGTTTACAGTGGGACATACTGTTAAACATGCTGACACGACAGTAAAATCAAATATAACCGTCACATTTAGTCCATGCTGGGTTAATACAAATTGCTGGTTGCTTCGCTATGTGCATGATGATTACAGATGAGGAAGTGGTAATGGCTAGCCATTGGCGGAGCTAACTGCCAATCAATTATTAGAAATAAATTTATTGCTTTATATAAACTCTCCTGGCGTGGTACAAAGAAAATTCACCCTTTCAGAGTTCTCATGGATCTGAAATCAAACGATTGAGATCAAAACTTTTTTTTCTTTTAATTTATACTAGGCTGTAAATTTGTTCATTTCTGCTCTAAAGTTGGACATTTTAACATGGTGGTTAATGGAGACTGACTCAACCAGCCTCTAGTAGTCAGTAAAGGAATTGTAACAAGTCTTAGGACAGATGGTTTGCACTTGCGGTTAGCAGTGTTTGTGGTAAGTTTGAAGTTGATCAAACAAAGTATGGCAGAAATATAGCACTTGGTTATAATTTTAAAATTTTCAAAAACACAGAGTGATCGACTTCTAAACTGACCTTTGTTACAGTATATGAAATGTTTACCTTTGTGAAAGGGATCTGATCTTTCAACCTTAATGACATTTTTTTCATGTGTCTGGAAAAACACGTGTGTTCAGATACAGTTGGGTCCTTCTGCTGTCGGTCTTTGGACCTTAACAATGTATGAGCTCTATGGCCAGGAATTAAGACCACTGGATTCAAGCACAATGATCAGAAGAAGAAGTGTCTTTTAAATAAAGTTTGAATGCCAGTACCTAGTTAATGAGTTAATCAGATGAACTGGGAGTGTAAAAGGTAAGACTACTGTTGTGCATTACACATGTATGTCCATGATATCCTGTTGACCATCGGCTGCTCTCCCTTTATTGTATTCACAATAATCTTATTCATGTCTTCTTTTCTCATCTGCTGTCACTGAGTGTACAGATGGATAAACGGAAGAATATCTACCTCAGTAACTGAGCGACCAGAAAGAGTTGGAGGTACTGCTTCAAACAGCTTTTTGATCCCTTGGCATAGTCACCTCTCACCTTTTGTACAGGATGTCGTCTGCTGCAAATAGGAAGGTGGCAACAGCCTTGAAACCAGGCCCTCGTCATCTTCACTGTCAGAGTCTGACACCACCAGTGGTGGTTTAGAAGGGACGGCTGATCTGGACTGTTGCCTTAAACCACTGGGACCTTCAGGAATAAGAGGGTTAGAATCTGTGAGATTTGTAAAATGGGAAATAATCGTAGCATTCCTATAAATAAAAATAAAAATAATAATGGTCCGAACCTGCTCGTTCATCATCAAGAGGTTGTGGCATTCCTGCCAAACAACTATGCCCCACCATGTCAGCTTCGACCCCTATGCCCCCTTCTTTCAGATCCAGATGAGGCTCAGAGTCTCTCTTCTCTTCAGAGCAGGCCTCTTCTTTTTCCTTATCCTCCATCCCACTGAGGTCCACAGTTTCTGTAAAAACAATTTTTTTTAAAAACAAATCCCAGATAAATAACACTATATGGTTACATACTTGTAAACCAGTGCTTTTCACTTAACACATCAAGATAAATGACACCAGAGTCTGAAATCAACTTTTTGACTCACAAACCAAGTGGACTGGTAGATAAAAATCCACCGGCCGAGCACATTTTTTTACCCCCCAAAATAATAAATATCCCATTTGTGTTCCGTACACATTCATTTCCAGACATTTCATTGAGATAATGTATTATGTTGTATACAAACTGAAAGAAGAGTCCAGAAAAAAGTTGAAGCAGAATTATTTTTAATATATTGATGAGTGGCTGAGTAATTCAAGACTGAGTACAATTCCAGAATTCAACAGGAATTCAACTGAACAGGAGAAAAAGTGAGATGATTTAGGATCATGATAGGCTCCCTGAACAGATTAGATGCTTCATCACCTAATCTACATCCTTCTCATTCTGACTCCTCACTCTCAAGCACAGACAAAGTCATCACCTTGACAGAGACACAACACCACGGCTTTTGTTGGACAATACTCCTTGATCTCTGGAGAGAACAGCTGGACCGAAAGGAGGTCTGATAGTGTATCTGAGTACAGGTTGGACCACCAATCAGTTTTCACCTGTTTCATGGTTTTAAAACCTCTTTCACCTTCTGCCGTGGAGGCAGGGAAGGAGAGGACCAGGTCAACCAGTGCCAATAACTCAGGGTAGGAATGTTTATGTTTCCTGTTGACACTGAACCAGGACATCTTCTGCAGGGACTGTTATATGTTGAGTCCACAGCGAGTCCTTTTTTGTCATCCAAACTGCAAATGTAAAAAAAGAAAAACTGATTGAATTAAACAATAGCTTACAATCATGTTACTGAATATAGTTGTGTGTGTCACGTTTCTAATTCTCTGTCTAGAACATGACTTTATACACACCAGAAAATCAGTGTGTAGTCATTGTGGGACCTTAATTTTTTTTTTTTAAAAATGCAGAACAAATGGTCCACCAGTGGATTGTTTCTCAAACCTGGTCCTCGGGCCCCACTGTTATACATGTTTCAGACGTTCCCTGCTTCAGGACACCCTGATACAAGTGTCATTAACAAAGCTCATAACGACCATTTATTAGAATCAGGTGTGTTGAGGCAGGGAAACATCTAAAACCTGAAGGACAGTAGCACTCAAAGACTAGGGTTGAGAAACGCTGTACCAGTACTTACATTGTCTGTACACACTGGCACCACATTGCTTCTGTAATGCAATGATGCCATTGTCTTGCTTCCAAAAAAAAAAAAAAAAAAAACACAAACAAAAAAAGAAAAGTGGATCTAGCTGTCAAAGTTTTTATTTTAGGGCAGTTTAAACAGGGATATGCTAATCCAGACCTTCTGGCGGCCACTCTATTTTCAAAGGTTTAAAACATTAAACATGATTCCTGACATGTTGCATTTGACAGTGACACTCATTTCAGAAAGCAAAGTTTTCACTTACTCACACATCCATTCAAAGTCACACAGCGGTCTCAGCTCTCTTTCCAGTGCCATGAACAGTCCAGAAGACAACTGTGATCTTGGTTCTGGTCTGCCCCAAAATGGACTCCACCACCTTCACAGTGGGTGTCACAAACAGTGGTACCAGATCCGCTTCCTATAAGCAACTTTGGGCTTGTTTTTGTGAAGTTGCTTATAAACATTGTCAGTCATGGCTTGCGTTTTTTTGGGGGTTGTTTTTCATAGACTAGCTGCCTATTTGGACTTGCTTTCCTCCCAATTCTGCAGTAATTTGTCAGTTTACAGGATTCATGCACAACCCTGTTTCCTTGGTTACCAGGGAAGTCCTGGCCTGACAGCTGAAAATAGTGACTTTCATTTCCTGTCACACATCAATCAGTACTGTGGAAGATCTAGATGAAATGATTGGCTCTGCCTGAGATGATAAAGGCATCAAGATGCACTAGAACAAATGTATTACACTGATTCATCATGACAGAGTTTACTGTCCATTTATATTTACTGTTGCTTATGCCTGTATTCGTATACATGTGTACATATATATGTAAAAAATATAATTGTTAAATGACATATTTACAGGAGACGCAGCTTTCTGAAACAGAGCATGACAAGTTAAAGTTACAGGGCAGATAAAGTATTTGGCTCATCCCATCAATCTGGGGGGGCATTTTAACATACAGGCAATTTCACACCGCTTGCAATACATCAAGACTCAAAAGGCAGATGTATATATAAACCTAATCTTGTGCACTGCATCGTTAATGTAGTGCATTTCAGTGTTTGGAGGGTATTTTAATTATGTTATGTCTGTATAACTGGAGAGACAGCTCATCTTTAAAAGCTGTTTCTAGAATCTGCAAAATGCTCAAGCATGTAGTGACAGAAATTATCTTGTTTGAGATCTGGAGAAGCAGACTCCCCAGAATTAGAGATTTTACGTGTTATTCACACATGTATGCATAATAAGCTAGAATAGATTTCTTATTCATGCCAAAAGTACAGAAGCAGAGAGTAGATGATACTGAAATTCTTGCAATTATGTTTTCTGATGACACTTCTCATGTTATCAAGCAATTCAGGAAAAAAACCACACCAAACCAAAACAAAAAAACAGTAGAGATTATATTGATTAAGGAATTTTCTGCTTTCACAAAGACTCAATTTCAATCAGTCTATCTGGACCTGAATGCTGTCCTGAAATATCCCCTCTAATTCTGTGGGACTAAGCCAAGGCATATATTAGGAGTTGTATCATATTTGCATTAATAGAAAGAAAAGAGAAGCCAGCAACAACATACACAAAGACCAACCTCTGACCTCCTTTGTGAGCTCAAGTCTTGACATTGAGAACATGACAGTCTTGTCACTGAAAAAATAGAGAGGAATCTAAAATTTACCGAAAAAGAATATAATACAAAAATGGCAACAAGGAAAGCATATGATGAGACTAAATGATAAGACTCAAGAAGCAACAGTCATCAAATATTGTCCAGAAAATGAAGTCTGATCAAGCCACAATCACAAAAACAGACAGTGCTAAAGTAAGACATTCCTTTATCAATCCCACAAATGGGGAAATTCACGTTGTTGCAGCAGTACACTCTGCTTTGGCCCTTCTTTATATATGGGCTGAGTGTTGTCAGTCCAGTCCAGAATCTTATATAGGTGAACACCCAAGTACTTGTAAGAGTCCACTATCTCAATATGTATTCCCTGCATGTTCACAGGTGAGGGTAAAGTGGCCTTGCGCCCGGCAAAAGTCCACTACCAGTTTTTTTTCCACATTAATCCAAAGGAAGTTTCATTGGCACCAGGCCACAAAGTTCTGGTTCAGTTCTCTGTACTCCTTTTCGTCTTCATTATTGATAAGACCAACAATGGCTGAGTCATCCAAGAACGTTTTCAGGTGACAGTTTGTCATGTAATGTGTGAAGTCAGCTGTGTATGCTATGAAGAGGAGAGGTGCGAGGGCAGTCCCTTGGGGTGCCCCTATGCTGCAGACCACCATGTCAGACACACAGCTTTTCATCCTTACGAACTGTGGCTCTGTTTGCCAGAAAGTCCAGGGACCATGCTGACAGTTGATGGGGCAGTCCGGCTTGGTCCAATTTGTCCCTCAGGAGTTCTGGCTGAATGGTGTTGAAAGCACTGGAAAAGTCATAAAACATGATTCTCACAGTGCTTTTGGACCTCTCCAGATGACACAAGCACCTCTGCATGAGGAAAGTGATGGGATCCTTGACCCCAGTGTTGTAGATGGTGAAAGACCAACCTCTCTAAGGTCTTTGCCAGGTGGGCTGGCAGGGCCACTGGTTGGTAGTGGTTGAAGTCACTGGGTTGAGATGACTTGGGCACAGGTACCACACAGGACATCTTCCACAGGTGTGGTACCTTCTGCAACCTGAGGCTCATGTTGAACACGTGCTCAACAATCCTGCACAATTGGGTCATGCAGGATTTAGGGAGCCTGGAGCTTATGCCATCTGGACCCGATGCCTTCCTGATCTTGAGCCTTGCCAGTTCTCTCTCTACCTGGACTGTGGAGAGTACCATGCTGGGTGGAGCAGAGATGGAGGTGCTCGGGGCTTGTTGAGAGGCTGCAGAGTGGCGCAGGTGGAGATTGCACAGGGGGTTGGTGAAGGAGTTCCAGGGAGGAGTTTGGGGCTGAATGGGAGGTGATTCCAGCTGGGGGGGGGCTGCAGTAGAGCTCATTTGATGGGGGGAGGTGTGACTGGTTGATCAATACCTGTTGAAAAACCTGTTAAAGTCATTCACCCACTCCTGGTCTTTTGTCAGGTCAGGTCTGGAGTTGCTAAATCCGAATATTATTTTTAGACTTCTCCACACCCCACTGACATCCTTCTGCTGCAATTGTTCCTCCATCATCCCCCTGTAGATACCTTTCCTGTCTCTAATCTTCCTCCTCAGTTCTCTCTGCACAGTCTTCATCTGCTCCCTATCCAGAGACTTGAAAGCCCTCTTTTTGTTTTTGTCAGGAGTGATTTATAGTTTGTTGTTGGAATATAGTCTTACTGTCTCGGTGGGTATGGTGGCCTCTGCACAGAAGTTTACTGTATGTTGTCTGTAATACAGCTTGTTAATACAGATTGTCAGTGTCCTCCCATGGTCCTCATAGAATGCATCCCATATTGTAGTGTTGAAGCAGTCCTTTAACATCTCCACAGATTCTTCCCACCAGATCTTTCTCTTGTGGGTGACTGCTGGTTGTCTGTGTACTAGAGGCTTATACATGGAGAAGGTGTACCAAGTCATGATCAGATCTCCCTAGTGGAGGGAGGGGAGATGATGAGTGTGCCTCCTTAATATTGGCATAGAAGAGGTCCAGTGTTTTACTACCTCTGGCGTGGCAGGTAACGTAATGGCTGAATGTTGGCAGCATAGAGGCAGAAGAGACATGATTAAAGTCCCCAGTAATTTAGATGACGGCTTGTGGATGCTGTGTTTGCAGCCTGCTTACAGATGAGCGGAGGACGTAATGGGCCGCATCAGCATTGGCAGAGAGAAGAATGTACACCACTATCGTGATAACATGCGAAAAGTCCCTCGGGAAGCAGTGCAGTCAGAAAAAAATCTTTAAAATAAGTAAATAAATAAAAACAAAATTTCTTCAGAAATTATACATCCTGAACAGGTTGTAGAATTGCATTCCCTGCAACCGCAGCCAACACTGAAGTCCATAAAGCGAATAGCCAACATTGAAGACCACAAAGTCAAAAGATGGCACCGAAAACCACAAAGTCAACAGATGGCACAGAAGAGCATAAAGTCAACAGATGACACCAAGGACAACAAAGTCAACAGATGACATTGAAGACCACAAACTCTATGCCTTGTCATTAGGTTTTGATGTAGTGGTAAACAAAGGAAATGTGACTTGATCTATCCAAACCTAAGAGTCTGGGCTTATAATCAAACTTTCCTTCTCCTGTTGTGTTAGTAGATATCAGTCAAATGAATTTAACTTTAGACATCTCTGGTTGGCATCTTTGTTTTAAGCAGTTACCTGTTGTAGCCAAAATATTATAATTGTTAAATGTCTGAGTCCTGAGTTTGGGCCTACTGGAAAACAATTTATTATACGTTGAAAAGGTATTGTCTTGGAAGTCAATCTCAGGGAGTAATTGTGCTGAAGTCCATGCTTGCTTCATTATCTGCTGTAGTACATTATGAGTTACAGGTAAGACCTACCATTACACTGTTGATGCTGATGATACTGCTGCTCTCTGCAGCTGTTGTTGATGTTGACAGATGGAGCAGATGCAGCAGGTGGAGCTGGTGGAACAGGTACAGCAGGTAGAGCAGGTTCAAAAGGTGGCACAGGTGGAAAAGGTGCAGCAGGGGGAGCAGGTGGAGCAAGTAGAACAGGTGCAACGGGAGGAGCAGGTCTAACGGGTGGAGCAGGTGGAAGGGGTGGCGCAGGTGGAATAGGTGCAGCAGGTGGCACAGGTACAGCAGGTGGAACTGGTGGAACAGGGGGGATGTTGGCCTCGTTAGGATGGTGATGGTGGTTGTTGTTGTCGTTGGAGTTCTGGTTGCTGACCAGTGCTGAGGATACACCAATACCAGTTCCTGCACTGAGACCCACCCGGGCACAACCCTGGCACACACGCGTACACACACACGCGTACACACACACGCGTACACACACACACACACACACACACACACACACACACACACACATAAAATGGCATACATGACATTGTCATTAACATGTAACTGAGTCAGCAGCAGTTGTATTATATAAACAAGAACATGAATGTTGCTTGACGGAGCCACTTCAGTGTCTTCCTTTTGTCTCTGAAATCCTTCCTTTTATCACTGGAACGGCCCCCTGACCTCAGACCTGGAATGACCCCTGACCTCAGACCTGAAATAGTCCCTGACCTCAGACCTGGAACAATCCCTGATCTCAGACTTGGAACAGCCCCCTGACCTCTGACCTGGAATGACCCCTGACCTTTGAACTGTTAATTTCTTGAATTCCCAGCTGGGACTCGGTAACGCTGGTCTTACATCTTTACTCACGACTGTCTCTGCTAAATGAAACGTAGATGGCAGCTAAGCTCGCTGGAGCTCACCAATGTTCCTAAAACCAAATGTTTCATTAGTGATGTCTGAAAAGAGGATGGATGGACAGCTCTGATCAAAATAGTTCTAACATGGGTTTGCATCATTTGTTGAATTGTGGATTTGCTGAGAGTTGGAACATTTGTGATGGTGATGGCCAGTTTTCATATAGAGAAAACTGTATGAAAACTGGTCTTTAGGACCAAAGTGATACTATCTCTGTAACTACAATATCTACCAGACTGACTACAACTCTTTAGGTTCATCTCAATGTTTTTCAGTTTCATAAACATGTACATGAAACAAAAAACTGTAGGATCCACATGAATGAAAGTTGTAGTACACCTTTGGAGGTTCTCTGAACATTTGGTCCAGACAAATAAATTCCAGACATGGCAGAAGCTCGATGAAGTGGGAGAAAGACTCCAGTTTGATGGCGTGACAGCGAACAAGAGTTAGGTCCACAAGCCGGCTCCATCTGGACTGATCTGAGGACACAGACACAACCAGAGTGTCAGGTAGCCTGCAGAAACATAGAAGACCAGCTGACCATGCAGAAACAATGTTTTGACTCCTGCACAATGAACATGGAGGGTTCACACTGGAGTCAACTAGATCCAGGTCTTCCCGTCTCACAGAGCTCCAACACTAGCGCAGACCGGAACTGTTTGTTTCAGATAAATGTGGATGCAACAGACTGAGATTCTTCTGTTTATGGTGATGTTTGTAGATCATAAAAGTTTTGTTGAATTCAGTGTGATGGAGCAGAAATAACAGTTGCTGGAGCTTCATGGGCAGGGCTGAGCTCACCTGTGATCCAGTGGTGGGGGCTGTGCAGATGAGGACAGTTGTAAATGTGCAGGTACTTTATGTTGGCAAACACCTCATTGACCACCTTGATGCCTATGTCAGTGATGATACCGGGGTTTTCTACCACGTCAGCCAGACCAAACTTCACCAGCTCAGAATTACTCATCTTACCTAGAACCAAAAAACAACATTTCCATCTTCAGCTTTACAGTTTTATATTTGCTTTAATCTTAACATGTCTGATCTCAGACATCGTTGTAAATTCCCTAGTATCACTGTGTTGTTATTGTGCAGGAACTGTTCAGTGCTGAATTTAGTGTTTTACATCAGGCACATTGTTGCGCAGCTAAGGGGGTTCTTGGGAATATAATATTGAATTCTTCGCGCCAGTCTAGGTCATTGTATGCTGATGCTTGTCTGCAATTATGATAATAGTGGGTTATAAAGATCCATTAACGATCACTACGTAGTTCTTTCAAGTGAGCATGGGCTTATTAACCCTTTCACTGCCTGCTCAACCATATGGTTGAGGTGATTTTGGGTCACAATATCTCAATGAGAGGAGTAGGGCAGTTAAAGGGTTAAGATAGTATAAAGTCTAATTTATATTGTGTTATGTTTATTGTAGATACCTGATAAATACCAGTACTGTATAGAGAGAGACAATTAACCCATGCATAAAGGCAAACTATAAGCAGCTAATCACAGGAGAACACGTCTGTAATGGTCTTGGAGTGTGCTGCATCACTAAAGTCACGTTCACTGTCCTATTGTGTCTGGCCTCACTCTCTAACCAGAATGTCTGTGTGGATGAGGTGTTCCAGCATATCCCCTTAAACAACATACAGTTCTGACTCTCCTCAATAGATCTGGAATGATCCCTGACCTCAGACCTAGTTTATCTTGTTGCACAAGTTCTCATTTATCTTGTTGCACATATTCCTTTGACTCTTGCAATGTTGCATCTAAGACCAAAGATTTCCACTGGAACAGTCCTAAAGACATCCCAGCTCACATCTCAAATGTTTCTTCAGTTGTGATAGCTGGTTTTTTTAAACCAGAGACTTCCCAGCAGTCAGACTTCTAAATGAGTACAGGACTGTGTCCCAAGAACTAAAAACCTAGGGCAGATTACCTTATTCTGGCTTTTGTCATTTTCCAGACAATCTGTGTCTCTCTCCAAACATATCCTCCCTGATCAAGAGTATGCATCAGGCCCATATTGTCCTCTTTGTACCTCAGCAGATTTATGAAGGCATTCAAGGCCACTTTTACAGCCAAATTTGTTAATCCAGAGTCTCGGAGTTCTCTTGATGTGAGCCAGAAAGAGCTCTGATGGTGGGTTTTGGGAGTAGGTGGAGTTCGGAGTCCTGAAGGTGTGTCCCATATAGACTATGTAAGTTTTTACAAATGCCATTCTAACTTCCTGGATGAATAAACAGGAAGTAAGAAAAATTACAGTTACTCTACTGACCACTAGAGTCTGGATAAAGAGTACTCCTCATATGCCAGACTAACTCACGGAGGTCAGTGCTTCCATTGCGTAATATTTTTAGATGACTTGTCAATTTTCATTTCTATGCTGATGATTCTCTGTTATACATATCCATGAAACCAAGGGAAACTAACCAGTTGGTCAGACTACAAACATGTCTTAAAGACATAAAGACCTGGACCTGGAATCTAAACTTTCTCCAGATAAATTCAAACAAAATTGAAACTGTTGTATTTGGACCTGAGGACTTCAGGGACATATTGTCTAGCTACCTAGTTACTCTACAAGGTATTACCTTAGTCTAGTACTACAGTTAGGAACCTGGGTATTATTTTTGACCAGAACTTGACCTTCAATTCACATATTAAACAAGTTTAATATGTATTTTCACCTTTGTAATATTGTTGAAAATAGGAACATCTTGTTTCAGACTGATGCAGAAAAACTGATTCATGTATTTGTTACTTCAAGATTGGGCTATTGTAATTCTTTATTGTTGGGTTGTCCTGAAAATTCTCTAAAAACCTCCAGCTCATCCAAAACCTTCCAGCCAGGGTTCTGACGAGAAACAACAGGAAAGATCATATTTCTTCAGATTCAGCTTCTTTTCATTGGCTACCTATAAAATCCAGAATAAAATTTTAAATTCTTCTCCTCACATAGGAAGCTCTTACTGACCAAGTGCCATCATATCTTAAAGAGTTCATAGTTCCATATTTTCCAACCAGACCACTTGTCCCTCAGACAGCAGGTTTACTTGTGGTTCCTGGAGTTCCTAAAAGTAGAATGGGAGGTAGAACCTTCTGGTTCCTCTCCTCTGGAACCAGCTGACAGTTTGTGTTCAGGAAGCAAACACCCTCTCTACCTTTATGGTTACCTTCCTTTTTGATAAAATTTATAGTTAAGGATGATTCAGGTGACCTAAACCAGCAGTCCCCAACCCCTTGGCCACAGACTGGTACTGGTCCAAGGGTCGTTTGGTACTGGGCCACACAGAAAGAATAAATAACTTACATTATTTCTGTTTCATTTATTATCTGAGCCTGAACAATGTTTTATTTTGAAAAATGACCGAATTCTCTCCGTTATATCCATCTATGACTTACTCTTAATGCACGTCATGATACTTGTCTTGCTCACATGATACATTAACACTAATATTAAACCCACAAGCTAGCAAAATGAGTAAAAAACAAACGTCTTTGGAAAGTTTCTTTGCGCAGGGTAAAAGAGCCAGTCAGGAGACAGAAGAGCCTTCGACTTCAAAGAAAAAGAAAGCTGCATTTAACAGACAATACCAGGAGTCCTACTTGAAATATGGATTTATTGCGACAGGCTGTTCCCACATACCAATGAGGCAGTGAAGCCTTCAAAACTGCTCCGCCACTTGGAGACCAAGCATTCGTCATTAAATTAAATTCTGCTGATAAAGTTGCATACATAGTGTATTCACATTTATTATTATATTTAGAAAATACCAGTTTTTATGCTGATCGTATCATTTTATTTTGTTGTATTTATCCACCACACTTTAAAGGCTGGTCCGTAAAAATATTGTCTGAAATTAAACTGGTTCGTGGCGCAAAAAAGGTTGGGGACCACTGACCTAAACATCTCTTAGTTATGCTGCTATAGAGCTAGACTGCTGGGAGACCTCCAATGATGCACCTCTTCTCACTCTGTTCTCTTCTACTCCAACTCTATTATAACACTATTGTTGTTGTTATGAACCTGTGTTCCTTCTTCCCAGTGGGTGTTCCTGATCTGTTGTTCTTGTTCTCGCCTCTTTCCAGTCCTCTCAACCTCCAACTGGCCCATGTGGACGCTCGTCCTTCCTGAGTCTGGTTCCGTTTCTGTTAAAGGGGAATTTTTGTTTCCACAGTCGCCTGGTTCTTGTTCAGGACAGGGTATAGTCTCCAAGAAAAGTTTTTTGCAATCTGTTGGTTTCCTTAGCAAAACAATAATGACTATTGTTAATTTATTAGCTTTGACTAATCTGGAATGGGTATTGTTGAAGTGCCTTGAGATGACGTGTCATGATTGGGCATTATATACATAAATAAGCTGAACTGAACTGAAGTGGATTGGATCCAGACCTGCAGTTCCTCTACTGTCTTGATCCAACAGTGAGTTAACCACCATTGGCCTCCATGTTAAGATGTTAAATTTTACAACAGAAAAATATATTTACAGTCTGGTACAAAAACAGTTTTTGGTCTCCATACTTATATTTCACATCCATGACAACTGTACAGGGGACTTTTATGTAAAATTATATAAAGCAAAACATTTTTGCATAAGATGGGCTGTGGTTGTTTGATTGACAAGCAGGCACAGCCAATGACATCATTGTGGCTAATTAACACTTAGCATTGTAATGTCCTTTGAGCTGTGAATAAAGATGTAACAGAACACCGTCAATCTTGAGAAGATGTTTTGTTTCACTGTTAATTTTACTGACAGATGTCCTCAGATATGGTTTTCATGGGGTCCTGACTTAGGAGGACCTGCTCACCATTAGGCATATGGTTTTAAAGTTCCAGTTGATCACTGTCTGTAAAGTAAGCTACAGTGACAATGTCTTTCACAAAACATTTAATCTGACTTTCTTTGGTATGCTGTCATGAACACTAACTGTGCCTGGTGTTTTCTGAGCTTTGTGAAGGAACCTGAGGGAAGGAACTCACACTGCAGAAGAAACTCATCCACATATCCCAGATGAAGAGTCTCAAACTGAGGAAACTCCAGCTCAGCCATCTTCAGAGCTGAGAAGACTCCATCTTTTGTGAGTGAAGGCTGGATCCTAAGCTCATGAAGCCTGTTCAAAGACACAACATTCAGACAGTTACTAGCAGCTCCAGGACTGACCACTGTTTCTGGATAACAGGGGAACAGAATCTAAAACCTTGGAGACTGAAGGCAGCACCAACCTTAATGAGAGAGACTCATCAGAGCACCAAAAGATGTTCTGGTGAAGCCAGCTGATGCAGATTTTAAGCTCTGATTTAGATCTGGTCTTTCTGCAAACAAATCTGGAATCCCAGATCATTTGACTTCTGTGTGATGGCCAAAACTCTGAACCAGGTCACTAGAAAACATCTCCTCTGAACCAGGTCACCATAATACTGTGGTGAAGCCACAAAAAAGTAAATACTCGTGTGTTAAAATAGATGTGCTTAAAAAAAAAAAAATCTTCACAAAGTTAAGCTACTAAATGGTCAAATGTTACTTAGTCCTTTTATCTTGACGGGTTACTTCCTCTTTCATCAAAAATTGGTGTCACGAAAAATGACAATGCACCCCAAATACACAACCCAGCCAAATTTTATGTCATTTGCATCAACATAATCAAAGTTAACCAAAAATGAAATCCAAAAATCGCAAAAAATGTCCAGGCACTTAAGAGGGTTAAAAAGAGATTTTCAAGACTGAAGTAGAGGACCTTGTATCTTCTTCTGCTTTTTATTTTTTGAAGGACTGGAAAGTAACCATGGCTGGTCAATGTCTCCTCATTCAACACAGCTGAAACAATTCCAGTTTGGATAATGGTTTTACTTTTGTGAAACGAATTTCTGCAACGCATTGCTGATTTATTTTTTGGATTCAATTTATGGATACATCTTTCTCTTATTGGACTCAAATGAGATAAAATGGATCTGAGGTTGACAATGTATGTGATTTTTTTTCACAGCTAAGATTTCATTTAATCAGGTTTCATGTGTAATAACCTTGTTTGGAGTATTTTGATTTACTTTGTTCATTTTCTTCACATTCTTTTAGAGAAATGTCTGCCTGCTAATCATTTACATTCATGGGAAATACAGTACTCAATTCAATCCATGTTTTTGTATACGTGTGTGGGGCACATTATTTTGACGGTTTGTTTCTATCAAATGAGGCTGATATCTTGAAGTAGCGGTCTTCACTTGAAGTGGTAGTTAGGCATATATATATATATATATATATATATATATATATATATATATATATATATATATATATATATACACACACACACCTATATATACATACACACACACACACACAGATGGATGGATGGATGGATGGATAGATAGATAGATAGATAGATATGCGTGTGTACATGTATGTATACTTATATATGTACATATTAGTTAGTTTCTGTCTAAGATTAAGAAATAAACAGCTGATTACCTGCGAGCAGTAGTGATGATGAGATATCCCAGGTCCACCTCCAAAGCATTCTTACAAGCTCCAAACACGATAGTATGCAGGTTCCGGAAACCTCCTGGGCAGAAAATGCACAGGTCTAATATTACTTCACACATTACATGACAAACTGTCATCTGAAAACGTTATCTGATGACTCAGCCATTGTTGGTCTCGTCAACAAAGGAGAAGAAAAGGAATACAGAATACATACATACATATATATATATATACATATATATGTATACACATATATATATACATACACTATACATATATATACACATATATATACACACACATATATATATATATATATATACACACATATATACATACATATATACACACATA
>JAOWBL010069700.1:0-19231 GCA_028564865.1 Zenarchopterus dispar
CATACATATATATATACCCATATATATACATATATACATTTATACATATATATAAATATATGTGTGTGTGTGTGTGTGTGTGTGTGTGTGCATGTATGTATATATGTATGTATGTATTTTAATCTTGCAGCAGATATTTTCATAAGACTCAATAACGTGGGGTGTGTCCCTTACCAGTCCTCCTTGACAGTCTAATCTTATATTTTATTAATATTTGAATTCCTAATAGAGCAACAACAACCCTAGAGCCAATAATAATATAAATCCTAACTGCATTATTGAAATTATAATTAGTACTAGTACTACAAACAATAATGGGGGTAGTTATTGTCATGTTAAGATGATATATAACAGCAGTAGCAGCAGTAAGAAGACTTTAGCAAGATATAAAACAAACAAGACAGTTTTAAAAATGGTTTTAACTGTGGTTTTATCTAAGTACCTTACCCAAACTTTTTTTGTTTTTTTGAAATATAATTTGTAACCATTTTTTGAGAAATTAGTTTTACAGTTAGGTTTAAGAGTTTTAGTTGGGAATACACTATTTTCTTCATTGTCATCACACATCTTATGAAACATCAAGAGGGAATGAAACTTGGACTGTGAATGTGTGTGTGTGTGTGTGTGTGTGTGTGTGTGTGTGAGTCAGACATCTTGTCGTCATAACAACGCCGAGGGAGGGGCCAGAACTTGTCGAGTTGTCATGTACCTGCCTTCTTCTCAGCTCTTTCATCTATCAGGTTGATTTTTTTTTAAAACAAGAGCTCTTGTGAAGCCAAAGTGTCAAATTCTGATGCGAATAAGATGTAGAACCAGCAGGTGGTCATGGTTTGATAAAAAAAAAAGAAGAAAAGCTTCTCGCTACATGAAATGCTCATTTATCAAAAAACTATTTTGAAAATTTCAGTGAGAAACACTTGTGAAGTGAAACAACTCTCAGGGGGATAAAAAGCACTGAGATCTCTGCAGTGTCTCTTCAAACATCTAGTTATTCTGCAGAAGAGACTGAAACAACTATAAAATGAGACTAAAACTTAAAACATCCAACGCTAAAGAAAAAGCTGGAATTACATTCGTGGGTGACATTTAACTCCATCTCATGCACAGATCTGTTTAAGGAACAAGAGTTACTTATCCCCCACGTGGTTTCTCATGCATGTAACCTGCCAACCTCATCATGGTTTTTATGACTGACTTGCAGTGATCTAGTTCTTGATCAGACACTTGAGCAGATAACATTAAAGATGACATATTCTGCTTTTTTGTGATTAAAATACCTTAATGAAATGTCTGTGATGTATGTTGCTCAAAATATCCAATATAAGCAGTATAACAGCTTGCTTTTCCTATATTTACAACTCTGTTCACAGCAGCTCATTTTTAAGGGGTGGAGTCAACTTCACAACTTAGCTCCGCCCTCTTTCCTAGATGACTGTACTTTTGTTTGTTTGTTTCTCTGCTCACCTGGGTTCATATGTTGCATCTTATTACAGCCGAATTCCCAACAAGCGTCTCCTCTGAAGATGACACGAGAAGTGACTCGCTAAGACTCGGTGTTGACCCGCAGCTGCCTTCAAAGCTTCTCTGATTAAAATCCTGATTTCTTTATTTATTTTTTTTTTTTGGGCCTGTTGTGTCACTGGACGTAAATAATCCAATAAGCTAAGGGCAATATCCGTGGTGGTGATTCCAGCTAAATGAAACAGAGAGAGCGTTAAGGTCTTCTGAGTTCCCCTCAGACTGCTCAGCCTCCAGATGCACCACAAGGACATCGTTCGACACGTTTGCCATCGTTGGTGCTTTTCTTTGCCACGGCCTGAGTGGAGGGAAAGAAAAAAAAAAGAAGAGCATCCTCTTGTATTGGTGATGTCCTTAAAGTCGCTAAGGTTCTTGCTAACGACTTTTTGAAAAAGTTATGAGATAAGTCTCATGATATTCTGTCAAACACAGACATTTCTACTGTAAATATTCTGTGCACACTGAATTAAAAAAAATTATCAAGGTGATTGCAGACTAACCTCCAGATCTTTATAAAGACAAAGTCGAGCAGAAAGGAGATGTTGGTAATTTGATCTCTAAAACTTCCTAAACAGCTATTTAAAGAAAGATTTTGCAACAAGATCATGTTCAATAACAGTCTGACTCTGCGGCGATGGGTGAAATCCAAACCTGAGCTGAATGAAACCCTAACCAGTTCTTCATACAGTAAGACTCCTTTTAGCCCCACGAATGGACGATCAATGCAGCAGCATGCACCAAGAAAAGATGGCAAGACTATAATTAACTTAGATCAGTGGAATATGTGCTTAAAATGTTCAAAACAAGGAGCTTTTGGATTCCCTTTAAGTGATCATGTTCATACTGTAATAGGTTGAAAATGCTATAGCTAAAGTTTCACAAGAAAACAGACACTCCCTCTCATTTAATTTTTGTATTATTGTTAATATGTCTCATATTTTGGGTGCAATGCATATTTTCACCATTAGAGGTGCTCTCGGCGCTCCTGTGGGCTACTAGAGGGACAACACGCATGCGCAGCTTTAGATTAAACAAACGGCGGTCGGACTAACGTCTCATCTTCGTCTGTCCACAGGTAATGGTAATAAAAGTTATTTTATTTCACTCAGACTTGGTTCAAAGACATTCGAGGGACATATGTAAAGGTTTTGAACAAACTGTGTCAGTTTCAGAGAGTTTTGTTGAAGTAAAGTGCATTTTTTTTAATGTAATCTTGTTTTCAGTGCGAGCCGCCATGTTAAATATCTATTGAGTCGTAATAACGTATGTTTAGTCTTATTTATGCTATGCTTTGGAACAGAGTAGTAATTACAATTTTATTCCGTTTTGATAATTAATGTTACTGAGATCTAAGTTTAAGGTATCCGCCATGCTGTGTGTCCACAGACTTTTCTAAAGACGGTTTGCCGCCATTTGGAGGCAGTGGTTTCCAAAGTGGGGGCCGCAGCCACCTGGGGGGCCGTGAGGGGGCACTAAGGGGGCCTCAGACAATTAGTGGGAAGCTAGGCAAAAAAAAAAAAAGTTCAGCAGCAATGTGTGTTCAGTGTGAATATACAATGCTGAAAAGATGTTTAATAATTTTCGTATGCTAAACAAATGTAGTAATTATTGAATAGTGAATAAAAGTAAGAGAATACATCTTAAAAGTTGATGTTTCTTTGCTTTATTTTGAAGAATTGTCTGTGGTTTAGGGGTTCCTGGAAAGACGCTAATACTTTTTTAGGGGCCTTGGCATGGAAAAGTTTGGGAACCCCTGATGTAGCCGACCCGCTTGTGTACGTATGTGGTAGGGAGGAGTAGGAAAAATGCCAAAGTGGAAAGTATGTGAAATAGTGTAATAAATGCACTTCTACCGCACAGTAGTAAGTTGTACTGAATGAATTAAATGTATATGCGTATTTTATTTACTTTGTATATTGTTATTAGCTTTTTATAGTTTATTTCATAATATATTTGGGGTTTTGAGCCAATTTACCGATGATTTTATTGTCTTTTATTTAATATGTGTTTTATGTTTAATGTCCTTTATTAAGTTTCCTTATTGTTGATGTTGTGAGAATGAGGTATTGAAGTGATTGTCAGATTAAACAAGCTGTGGTCAGACTAACGTCTCCTCTTCGTCTATCCCCTAGGGCTGGCGCCGGTAACAATACCGTGTTACTCTGCGGCGTTGGACAGAAAATGTCTGAGCAAGTCCCTGGTTGTGCACCAAAGGCTCATTAATAAATAAATCAGATGTGACACGTCCAACCAAAATAAAAGAACACAGGAGAATCAACAGTTCTTCTTCTTGGCAGGGAGGTAACCACCCGCAGCAGGTGTTGAAACATGTCAAGCACGACTAGCAAACAGCAACGCCAGAAGCAGGTCTTAATTTGTCAAAACCTTTAAATAGTCCAAGTCTTACTGGGTTGATTTCATGCCCATGTAGGCCTGATCATTCTTCACGTTTATTGGATCTTGTTGTCATGTGATTGAGTAAAACAGACCTTCTTGAGATCTTTCTCAAGTAGTGATGAGTTAAATCATGCTTGTCTCCGTTTCTGCTGCCCATTAGGAAGGAAGGGACCTCCAGTTTCAGGAGCTCAGAAGTATTTGGACATTTGACTAAAAAGAAGTTAATTGGTGGTGAAAGATTTCGTGGTGAGTTGGGATTTGGCAGCTGTTTGACTGGATCTACCAATAAGAAGTCCAAGGAGGCCAAAAATAGAACCTCGGTCTACAAGAGATCTCCGCTGATGCATTCTTTCAATGAATAAATAAAAAGCAACAACACCAAAAGACCCAGGAGACAACTGAAGATGTGGATGGTCACAGCTTCATGTTACTGATGAAGTAAAAATCCTTCACAGCTTCAGCAGAGAAGGTGACCATATCATCGTCAACAGACGGTTTACTGGTAATAGTCCAGAAAAAGGAAAGCCAGGTCAGGATCTTCCCAGGGTCATATATGAAGGTTAAAGGTCATTTTAAACTAAAAAAGAAAAAGAATGAATGGACTGAGGTGACATATAATAGAAGAAGACAAAGACAAAATTTACCTGATGGGACCCAAATCCCGAGACAGAGAAGGGATTACTTTTCTCCTTCCCCCTGACCAAGACACTATTTCCAAGATAATTGACGTGATTTACCACATAGAGTTCCTATACGGAGAAGGAACCACATACCCGCCCCGACCAGAAGAAGATATTCATCTTCTAATACAAGCTCATACCTACCTGGGATGGGATGGGCCGTGCACCTTCCCCAGGAAGATACTTACCTTTAACCTGATCTAAAACATGCAGGACACCGACACCTGCTGTGGACAAATGAAACTAAGGTGAACTTCTGTCAGACTCATGGGATGAGAAAACTCTGAAAAAGGAAATAAACATCTTGCTTTCCAAAGCAGACCCTTTCATGTGTCAAACACGGCAGAGGCAGTGTTACGGTACGGGCGTCTATTGCTGCCAACAGAAGCTGTTTGTTGATGACTGCTGACAGGGAGAAAGGTGACTGCTGAGGTGTGTGGGGTTATACTCTGTGTTCACATTCAGCCAAATGTGACAAAACCGAAAGGACGGTGCTTCAGAGTGCAGATGGGTAATGACCCCGGACGTGGTGTAAAATCAGTCACCTGATGTCGGCTAAACAAAACTGGAGGAAGAAAACCCCCCAAACAAGGTGGGACAAACGTGACATCACATGATAGAGTGATGGTACCAGAACTGCAGCACGGGTTCTTGTGCCCATGACAAAATCAGATGGGAGTATGTCTGTTGCTCATGGTAACAACATCTGAAGGACAGCATCAATCAAGCCTGATCACCGCTTTGGGAACAACGCAGCTTAGTCATCGTCGCGCCTCTGTTCAGAATTGCAAGTATTTACCAGAGAAGTGCATCAACCCCCCCACCCCACCTCCCCCAGGTCATCTCCATCGTCTCTGCTTGGTGCACGAGACGCATGAGGTTACACATTTTCAACTTCTTGCCCCATTACCACCGCACATCACTTCAGGGAGCGCATGTGTACTATTTTGTGGTGGGTGATGTGCTTTTTCCACAGTTCAGCTGCCTTTTCATGTTTACGCCTAATTTCAAGCTGCGACCTTCAAACCAGTGGGTGATTTTGGACAACTTGTTCCCCTTCTGTCCTTTCATGCGTCCGTGGAAGTGGGTGACAGGACAGGTTTTTTTGTTTGTTTGTTTTTTTCCCAGCATCATGGCAGTGTTGAGTGAAACGTTGATTAAAAAAGAGAGAAAAAAACCCCAAAACAATCTTCTCCCCCGATGAAAAATGCTAAGTAATTAACTCGATCAATAATCTATTTTACACATGGACATGAACGTGATTTTTACAGTTTACACCACAATTAAACAGAGATAACAGTCAAAAAACAAGAAGCGGCCATAAAAAGATTTTATTTGGTTTCTCGGCTCAAGTCTGGAATCACAAACAGAATAAAAACTGTAAAAAATAAATAAAAGAGAGAGTGTTACAAATGAGAGGAAAAAGCCCATCAGCCCACAGTGACCGAGCGCCTCAGGGCTCCAGATGATCAGGAGGAAGATGCAGATGTACAGACGGTACGCTGGCTGGAAACTTAAAGCGCTTCATGAGCCAACATTTATCTGATGACAGAAAATCAGAGCAATCTCCAAACACTCAACCTCTTCTTAACGTTGCGTCAGAAATAACATCAGAGAAGCATTATTGCCAAAGACTTGAAGGAATATGCAGCTCACACATAGAAGTCCATTTGTTCATCACACGAAAGAAAATAAAGAAATAAATCCCTGCTGGACCATTCCAGTAAAACTGTTTTTATGCTAAATTAGGTCCACTTTTTTTTTTCAATTCATCACTTTAGGTTTAAACTATGGAGGTAAATATGTTTCAACTTTTTAACTTTAGAGTTTATGGATTGTAACATGAAAAGTTATAAAAACATAACATACATGAGATATGAATTTGAAGTCACGGGGGGAAAAAACACAAATGCTGGAGACTTGAAATTTTCACCAACAGAAACTTTTGACACCAACTGGTTCTGAATGTAAAGTTGCCAAAAAAAAAAAAAAGTTTAAATTAATTTATAAACAAAGACAGTTGAAAACAGATGTTCCACCATCAACTTGTATTTATTTATTTTTCCCTTTTGATTCAAAATTTTCCCCCAACTACAATGCCGAGGTTACAGCGTCCCAGATCTGGGAGTTCAGGCTGCTCTGGTGGATCACAAGTGGCAGATCTGCTGTCTCTGATGGTCCAAGCATCTTTCTGCTTCAGACTGGTCCCAGATGTCCTCCAGTCTCCTCGTCTACACCGACTGCTCACAAGAATCAGAAAATAATACACAACAAATAATACAAAACAGCTTGTTCCTTGGTTGTAAATCTGAGTATAGACGTACAGAACTTGATGTTGTGATGCTTCAGTTTTTCCATCATACATGACAACAACCTCTTTCATACTTTTATTTATTTTATTTCTGGATTTTTTTTCTTGCTCATCTGAGATATTTTATGTTTTGTCTTGCTGTACCACATCTGCTCTTGTTCTTTGCTGTTGCAAAAATGCAATTTCCCCACTTCTTTTCCTCCTTTCTTCCTCCTCTTTTTCCTTCTTCTCTTTCTCCTCCTCTTCCTTCTTCTACTTCTTCTCTTTCTCCTGCTTCTCCTTTTCATCCTTTTCTTCCTCCTTTTCCTCCTCTTCCTTCTCCTCTTCTCCCTTTTCCTTCTTCTTCTGCTTCACCTTCTTTTCCTCCTCATCCTTCTGCTTCTCCTTTTCTTCCTCCTCTTTTTCCTTCTCCTCCTCTTCCTTCTCCTCCTCTTCTCCCTTTTCCTTCTTCTTCTTCTTGCAATCTTTGTGAAGAGGGCTTCACCACTCACCCACCATCCCAAAGGGCATAACTCCTCTCTTCTTCTCATGATTTTTACTTAAGCAGTGTTCCTTTAGATGGATAAATATGAATGAATTGGACTTAAATGTATATTAATGATTTTATTGGAATGTAATTGGGTTATAATTTGATGAAAATCATCCAGTTTAATTTCTGTGCAAACTGCTTTGAGATCACTGTTGTTGCAGTACAAATTAACTGAACTGAACGGGGACTGCAGTTCAATTGTGTGTTTTTTTTCATCAGTCTTTTACAGAAACTCACTTTTGTTTTCTATAATTCGAAAGGAAACTGAATGTGTCGGCGTCACGCCTGAGTAAAAGTCATTTTGCAGCAGCAAACTGACTCCATTGTCTTTTCCAGCACGGCATACGTCTGAACTGCTGCCCTCGCATTAAATGATGCGACATGTGTGAAAATGTATAAAAATCATTGTTATTGTGAGTAATTACATGCTGTTTTCATTTTATCTGTAACATATTTTATACAACGAGTGTGCCCTTGTCACATTGACGAGGTTTGTGATTGAGAAAACCGTGACTCTGAGGACTTAAGCAACATACTGATTTGCTTATTTGTAAATCCTCACATCTCCTGCAGCATTCACGGACGTGAATGAAGGCTTGAGGAACCATTAACAGAAAATTTGACCAGTGTCTAAATGGCTAAACGCTGTTGCTTTTTTTTTTTTATTATCAGGATAAGGAAACCATTCACGGCTGAGAACAGTTTAACAGTCAGATGCAGGTTCAAGGATGCTCATTTTTGATAAGGAGAAATTTCAATCACAACCCTCTAGTTATTGCTAAATCCATCGCTGCCTCTCGCTGTCATTTTCTCTCAAGGTCCAGAATTCCTTTTTTTATAAAATACTTTTTCTTTTTTTTTATTTTCAGTGCCGGGTCCATTATGAAATGAACTCCTCGTGCTCAATGAGATGCTTCTTCTGCCAGAAGTGACAGATGCTTATACTGCAGTAATGTAACACTAACACATGCCAGTATAGGTGCCAAATGATGATGATTTACAAGTGCATCAAATTTACTGCTCCGCTCAGAGAGCCATATCTAGATTTTAGTGTTCGGATACAAGGGGATGGATGGATGAATAATGGAGTGATTTCTGTCTGTGTCCTTTTCCCCTCCCTGAGGTAATGAAGGTACCACGACTGCTCTTAAACCGCCTTCGCCAGCAGACATTTAGTTCTCCTGAAGTTACTGAAGTAAACATTGCACCTGAGATCACGCTCGACCCAAACGTATAAAAGTGCCTGCACAGGTCCGATTCTCTCCTCTTTTCGTGACACTTTTCACTCGCTGAAAGCGCCGGTGAGATCCTGACCCCAAAATGTCGGCGTGTGCTGCAGATGGCAGCAATCGAAGGAGAGAGTAAGTGGAAAATTAAAACGTGACATCTTCCTCTGCACTCAGAAACAAAAACCCAGCTATTTTTTTTACTGACAGGCTGGAGTGGTACCCACAACCCTCTCTTGGAGTTAAGATGCTGAGTCAGCAGCAAAACATTGTCATTGTTTATGTTTTCATCCATGTTCTTTGTTTTGCCTTTTGAGTTTTCCAGATAATTCTGGCGGCTGTAAACCTGATGGGCTTTTGTTTGTTTCATTTCTTCGCTTCAAAGAAGCTTCTTGTTCATTGTGTTTAATTTGCTTACCAGTTTGTGTTTCACACCTGACTTACTGGGTACCTGTGTGTACATGCAGTACTGTGCAAAAGTCTTAGTCATCACAGGTCTTGTTTTAACAAAGATATTTTGCTTTTTTTTTTTTTTTTTTTTTCAGTCGGTGCTTAACAAAACAAAATGCTGAAAAAAATGGTTAAAAAAAAGAGAAGAAGAAAAGTTTCCAGCTGGTTGTTCCCACGAGACACACATGGCAGCGCTGGCCTCAGTTTCCCCGTCACAGCTGCTGCAGCTGGAGGAGGGAGCTTCGGCAGGTGGAGGCTCCTCCAGGTTCCTCAGCAAATGCAAAAGGTTTGAGGAGCAGCTCCAAGTCGAATGAGAAAATTTAAATTTGATTTTTGCTGCATCTTCTGATGGTGCTACCCCCCCCCCTCCCCCGGCCTGCCCCACCAAAATAAAAAACACGACTAAAGGTGATTGTGAAGGCATCCACCTGTGTGGATGAGGTCTTCAGTGCATCCATCCTGGATTACTCCATAAGAAACTCCAGAAGACACAGGTGGATGGCTCCACAATCAACCTGGATTATTGACTACCTGAGAAAAAGACCACCTGGTTGTCAGCTGCACAGGAGCACCACAGGGCGCTGTACTCTCACCACTCCTCTTCACGTTGTACACCTCAGATGTCCCGTACAAGTCGGAGTCCTGTCATCTGAAGAAATACTCAGATTACTCCGCAGTTGTGGGATGTATCTGTGAGAACTGGTGGACCATTTTGTGGCATGGTGTGGGAACAGTCATTTCCTCTTGAATGTCAACAAGGGAAAGGAGATGATTTTGGATTTAAGGAGAACCTGGATTAAGCCGAACAGTTTTTCCATCATGGGAAAAACTATTCCCTCGATGGTGGTGGTGGAGTATTACAAATACCTGGGTGTTCACCTGGAAAACTGACTGGACTGGAGATGCAGCACTGATGCTGTTTAGAAGAAAGGACAGAGCAGACTTTACTTCTTATGGAAGTTTAGCTCCTTCACCGTTTGCAGCAAGATGTTGAACGTCTTCTGTAAGTCTGTTGTGGAAGTACGGTCACATCTGTAGTCATCTGTTTGAGGAGCAGCATCAGAGCCAGTGACTTAAAGAAACTGAACAAGTTGATAAAGAAGGCTGGCTCTCTTCTAGAACCTCTGGAGATGATTGAGCAAAGGAGGATACTTCACAAAATGAAGAAGATCATGGACCACCCTGAGCATCCTCTCCACCATCAGTTCCTCATCTCCTCTGTTGCCTGCACCAACATGTCCATTGAAAATCTCCTGGAGATACTCTGCATCACTTCATCTCCATCCCTCCAGAACTTCTCCTTCTCTTCTAACCCACATCCTACCTGTGAGACACTGACAACAATAAACAACTCACCTTCAATTTACATCTTCAGACTCATAGCTGTGACACTCTTTCCACCTCCAGAACATGTTTAGGCTCCTGGCCTTGCTACCTTTCCATTTCATCTTCTGGATATCCAGCTCTTCCATTTCATAATGTGCAAATCTCTTGTGGGAGTTTGATCAGCAATTTTTTGACTTCGAGGACACGCCATGACACTTTCCAGCTGTTTACAGACCCCTCCTCGGCTGATGTGGTCGGCGTCCCAGTGATGCTGAGGTTGAAGCCTGAGCTCAGAGAAACACAGGAAACGCAGACATTTCTGAAGGTATTACCTCCATCCTTCCCAGAGCTGTCAAAAGTGTTTAGTCGTGCGACGTGCCTCTGTGGAGAACCATATCTCTGCGAGAAGCTTTTCTCCACTCTGAACTTTAATGAATGCGACCACAGGCCCACGCTGAGTGATAACCATCTTGAAGCAGCACCTCTGGTTTCAACTGTGACCTCGATCAGGTCAAATGCAGCTAAACTTTGTGAGCAGGAACGCTGTCGGAGGTCTGGACAGAAGAAGAATGGTACATGTGAACTCTGGGAATTATTGTTTTTTTCCTTTTCAGTGCAAGATTTTAGCCAGTTTATCCATTTTTATGTAGTTTCAAAGCAAGAAAGCACCAAATATTGAGTACAACTAACATGATAACGCATATACTCCTGTTTGGATTTGTTAAATATGTTAATATCTTGAGTGGCCAATCTGACTTTAAGACTCCTGATCTAAAGTTACTAAAACCTTTGGTTGACGTCCATTTCCTTTTATGGAGCCCATTTTTGTTTTTTTAGTAGAAGTAACATTATTTTTTTGTAATAAGGTTTAAAAATAAAAAAAGCTATTCATTCAGTTTCCTGTTTTTCTAGGTTGCAAGTTGTCCAGTGATAATTCCCTTTCAAATGGTGGCATCACAAAATTTTACAGCAAAATAAAATACACAGAAATAAGTCTGTTTTGTCCTGTTGAACATGTGTCCATTATATATTTTGTTGAGGAACTTTAACCCACTTAATTAAATGTAAACTGGTCATACGAGTCTATTGTTCCTCAACATGGAGGTAAAACTGACTTTACACCTGCTTTTGTGTCATTATAACCATGCACTCTGTTCACATTTTACCCACATTTAATGCAATAAAAGGTTTTATTTAAAACCCAAAAACCATTCTTAATGCCTTATGTATATTCAAATGTCATTTCCAAAAGTTTTGCACCACTCAATTAGAAAAGGTCAGGTGAACACTGTTACAGGTTCATCCAGTTTCCTTCAAGCTTGTTTTAATTTTTCCACTTATTCCCTTATCTCCATTTCCCTGAGTATTTACCGTCATAAAAAAGGGCAAAATGTCACTGGAATTATAATTCTAGCCAGGAAATTAACGGCTAAGATGTCAGATTAATAAGCACAGGTGCTCTGAAAATGAAAGGTTTCACTTGCAATTTGGATTCCTTAAAATGTTCAGTTAATCCCCAAATGCAAAAGGTTGTTTTTCTGAAATAATGCTTACAAAAGGACTGCAACTAAGCCAGCGGTTTAGGTCAAACATTAAAATATAATATCTTGCAGCTTTCGTAGAGAATAACAAACATAAAATGGCAGAAACGATAAAAAGAAAACTATAGATTGTATAAGAAGAACTGGATAAACTCTTCTGGGGCATCACCTGCAGTTTCTGCGGGTTTGGTGCCAGTTTTTGGACATTTGTGGACGTCATTTTGGCAGCAGCTAAGTCTGATCATCCATCCATCCATCCATCCATCTTCTAAAACCACTGGATCCTGTAGAGGCTCACAGGGTTCTGCTGGACCCGATCCCAGCTTGTTACAGGTGCTAGGAAGAGGTACACCCTGGACAGGTTGCTAACTCTGACCAACCCCAGTTAACTTGGAGATGGGTGGATGAGGAGAACTAACTATACCCATGCATGTGAAATGGGTCGGGCATCGCTCCCACTGACAGCCATTTTCCACCGGTACAATACGTACTGAACCAATCGCCACAGGGAGCGTTTGTTTGTATCCCCATTCGATAGCATCCAGAAGTAGTTTCTTCTCTGTCTGCTGGTACCGTGTTAACTGGGAGTTTAACACACGATATCCATCCATCCATCCATCCATTTTCTAAACCCGTTGTTCCATTTCTGGGTCACGGGGGTCTGCTGGAGCCTATCCCAGCCCGTATCCGCTAATGTTAAAAGGGGCTATACACTGCAGTGTTGCTGTCACTCAAAAAAACAAAAAAGTCCTACTTCCAGAATTATAGTTTTATCTAACAAGGTACATAAACATTCACCCAATCTAGCTGTGAATACAAAAAAAATTTAAAAAATTGTGTGACTGCAACTTGACTAGCTCTTGGAGCCGTCCCCTACTGGTCATTTGATGAACTGTACTTTTCCACACTTCCTGGATGTTGAAGAAATCACACTGTTGAGGCTTATGGAATAAAATCTAACATTTATGTCAACAAAGTAGTCTCATTCATAAAGTTTATCCACAAAGGCGCCTCTTTCCTTCTTCTCGAGCTACAGCAGGTCAAACGTAGATCTTTTTCACAGCTTGAGAAACTAAACCTGAAAAAACTACCTAGGCAGGTACGATAACCCCATCAGACTCTCTAAAGCAATATGACCCCTGGATAACTTTGTCCATGCCCCAGCTGTACTGTCAGGTGATCTAATTAATAAACGAGACCCAGCAGCCTCCGCTGCGTCATATTTGGAGAGTCAGACTCTTTCACCTCCCTAAACAAAGTCTTTTCAACAGGGATGGCATTAAAGACAATTGGAGAGCTAATGAGTTTACATTAACATTAACAGATTAGCTTTTCTGGCAGGAACATGGTTTAATTACACAGAATAATATTGTCCAGCTACTGAAAGATTAATACCGCCATGAACGGTATTAAAGAGCACGAAAGTTAAACGTGTTTGAATTAGCTCTGGAGTTTTTACTACCTTGTCGCTTGTTCTGATGCTCAAACAAAAACACCTTAGCTCACATAAACCAGATGTTCCCGTTTGTTCGGATGATGACAGCTTGTCAACGTGTTGTATTTAATTATTTACAAAGAGCACTTTGCAGGAGTCAGAGACAGTGCACGTGAAGTGCCGTTGTTGTTCTTGTGTCGTCACACGCAACCGTGTCAATCATGATGCTGAAATTATTGATGATTGTTTAGCGTACTGATGCACGGATTAGTTAAAAAATTGAGTCAAAGAGTTTGCGTGACCCTAAAGCATACAAAGGTAATACTATATAATTAAAAACATTATTCTTGGCTCATTTAATTCATGCAAGTTCAACCCTGTGATAGTTTAGGTTGGCAAACTCTAATATCAACCTACAGCTCTGTTTGGATGTGGAGTTTGTCATTGTACCTGCACGAGCCCTAAAATTAAACCCAGATTACTGTAAACGGTGGCCAATTAGAGGGGGATAAAGAGGCTGCTATCCACCTCCTTCTCTAAATCACCAAAAGGCATTCTCTCGTTTTTTGTTTTGTTTGTTTGTGTCAGTGTGGTTATGTTGCCATGGAAACGCATGGGTAATACCCATGTTAAAATCCCTTCGAAGTGACTTCTTGGGCTTGCAACAGTCCCATTTCTTCTGATTTTTGCCGTGAGGGTTCCTGAGCGCAGCTCCACGTGCCACGTAGAGAGAATATGCAGGTGTCTCAGGTGAGCCGAGTCGCGGTAGTCCAAAAATGCTTCAGTCGGAGACAGTCGGGCCTCTTTTTCTTTAGCCTCGTTTCTGTTGGCTGGGATTGATGGGAAAAGCTTGGAAACAAGGCTGACCTCCTTCTCCTCCTCCTTCGTCCTCGCAGCCGTTGCGTCTGCGAGGAGAGGGACGCCTTTGGCAGTGATGTAATCACCCCGTGATGTTTGTGAATCTGGTAAACATTTTGCGACAGTTTGAGTGCAACAACATAAACACCTAGTGGGCTTTTTCAAGCCCACTAGATCAACATGCTGAGATGGGTGACGTGCACTTTGCATCGTCTGTGTTTGCGTACAGTGTGACCTCGAAGGAGGCGACGGAAAAGTTGAACGTGACCTCTCACAAACAGCACAGCTTGTCCTGTCACCACTGAGCCGACGCCACAACCCACCCAGGGTTCCTCAGGGCGGAGAAGAAGTACCTTAGATCCACAAAACTCTGTAAAATTGTCATTGTGGGGCAGTTTTCGAATATGAAGAAACACCCCAGCGACCGAGGCCCCGCAGACCTACCTCGGACCCCCCCACCCCCCACCAATGCAAAGCTAAAACATCTCATCTCCCACCTGAAAGGATTTTTCAGCCCTGACTCTTTTTTTCTCAGCCGGTTTCACACTTTGGTTCACACGAACAAAACACGTCACACGCCGACGCCGTAAACAACACACAGCAGACAAAGGACCCTAATAACTCGCAGCGTTTGAACCTGAATGTCCCCGGAGAAACGGTTTTTGGATGAGAGGTGAAGCATCTTCAAGAACAAAGAAAAAGACAACAAACTGTTTTCTGCTCAAGGATTTGTTGACAGATACAAAAGTTTTCACGATTGCTGTTTGGATCAATATTTTTGGACAGCTGCATGAAAAATGTTCATTATTTTAACACAAGAGGGAAAAGACAAAAAAAAAAAATAGATTATCTAGTTAAACGTGTAATTTTGTTGTTGTGAGATCTCAGCTCCAACACAAACCTTTAGATATTATCCAAGTAATCAAAACCTGCAGAACAAAATCACTTCTGCAAGTTATTCATTTAATTGTAAAGTTTGGACTGTGTTTAACTGGACTCCGTGGACCCTGAAATAATTGCTCAAATTACATTTAACCCAAGACTGATTCCAGCAGAACATCGCTGCAATATTGTCCAGCGCTGTGAAATGTCTTCACAAATGTTTGCTGCTCGGTGGTGAAATTAAAAAAACAAAACAAAACAAAACAAAAAAACAAAAAACAAGACAAACACAGGGAAATAAATAAACAAGAATACACAAGACGAGTGTTCAAACAACATAAAACAAGTGGTACACAGGGTGATACATTTATTTTTTTTCTCTTAATTCAGTTCATGACAGATAGTTCAAACTTGGGGGTGAAATTAGGAAAAATTACATTTTTATGATAGGTTTGACAAAAATGTATGTGAATAAAAAAAAAACAGTTAAAACTCAGATGAACTGAAAAATGATGTGTTTATGTATTTTGGTCAATTTAAAACTGACTTGTTTACAACAATAATTATATTATGAAAACAGAGTAATGTTTCATCACACTTCCCTTTCTTACAGTCAAACATAATTAACAACATAAAGTTGCGATTTATCACTTCAAGGGAGGCCTCGAGGTGGAAAAATCTGGATATCTTTTATTCTTTCGTGTCTCTGTTCAGAACTCTGTCCATTTTAAAATAAAAAGACAGTAACAAAGGAAAGAGGGAAAATAGAATATTTTTTTAAATTAAGAAATAAAACAGGGAAGGGGAAACAAAAACTAAGTTCATAATTCGAACTGTTTTCCTTTTGAGTGTATTTGGTGGAAAACTGGGTCATGATACATGGTTTCAGCGCAGAAAGTACAGCTGTCCAAATGTCTAGTTTTGTTTTATATCAAAGGGGGTCTGTGACTACTTCTGAGGCCTGATGAGAGACCCAATCACAGAGAAGATTGCATGTGGAGCACCCAGGTGTTGGACTGTGTCACTGATTTCTGAGTGTTTTTTTCCTAAACTCAGAAAGTTCAACAATGAAGCCTCCTTTTTTTCCAACTTTTTTGTGATTTGGTCCTGAAACAGAATAACCAAAGAGCAAATGAGACATGAAATGGTCAAAGTGGTTCACGAGTCCGAGGATAATTTCTGTAATTCAAATGTCTGCCGCATGGTGGCAGCAGGTGTCCTTGATGCTGTTCAGCGCTACATTCTCCACTATGAGGAGAAAAAGAAGGCTTAAAACAAGACGTTTAACTGTAAACATATGCCGGCAGCGCTGCAGATATTTCAGCGGAACTCTGCTAAAAGGAGTTGGTAGCCAAAGCTAACTTTGTTCGACATCCGGTGGGCGTGTTTCCGTTGGTTTCCCGAGCAACGTGGCTGCGCTTCCTACGAAGAAAAAGAGGCTTCCGCCAGTGAGTCACGTGACCTCATGCTTCGTCCATTTATATATATATATATATATATATATATATATATATATATATATATATATAAAAATTAAATTATTTATTTATTTTTTTAGTGTTTGGCCTGAACAGGTGACATGGATGTCATCTGTTAAAACATCAATCAATTCAATCAAGAATTTAAAAAAAAAAAAAAAAGAAAGAAAAAGGTTCGGTTCAGTTTAGCTTTATTCATAAGAACAACAACACAAACGAATTCCAAATTAGTCTAATACAACCCCCCTCTCCCCCCCCAAAATAATAAAAAATTTTTTAAAAGAAATGCCTGGCTAATAAAATCAACAAATTCAACAAAGACATAATTCCTCATCCCGATAAAGCACCAAGCGACTGTGGAAAGAGGAAAACTCTTCTTCAACAGGAAGAAACCGGACAGAACCGGACTGTGGTAGGACGCCCCTCCCCCTCAGGTAAGACGCCCCTCCCCCTCAGGTAGGACGGCCCTTGGCCTCCACCTGTGTACATGTCCAAATCTAGAGTTGCAATACATTTCAAATGCTGAACTTTTGAATGACCGTTCATAAATTAAGGACCAGCTATTACTCGAGAAACTTAAGAAGCTGAAAAAGCCTCAGAATAAAAACCTTAAGCAAGAAAATGTGAATTTACATAAATTAGAGTTACAAATTATCAATTGATTTCTTAATCTTCATTGAGATTTTATTTGAAATGGTACCTTTCTGATCACTGCTTATCTTATGTTAGCATTTACAACATGCACTGCTCATTTCATACTAACGCAGCGCTAACATATTTTATCATTTCAGTACTGTTTTAATCAAATCACTTTTAAATTCATCAAAGTATAGGACACTTTAAAACTCTAATTTTATAATTTCAATCATTTATCTTTTGTTACTTTTAGCCCTCAATGTTTGTTTGGTTTTTCTGGTTTAACTGTTTATCTTTAAATTAGATACATATGGGAACATAAAATTATCTTAAAAATTAATTGAACAGTCTTAAGAAGATATAAAAATATGTATTTTGAAGATATTCTCATTGATGCATTTTTTGTGGGATATGTTCTTGAAATATTTATTACAGACAATCAAATGATTCTTTGATCCTCGAATCACAGAGACTTTTCACTATAAAATAAACAATATGCATACATAAAAGCTAATATATTTATGTTTCATTTTACAGACCAAGCAGTAATTGAAATAGCATTCATTTTTTATTAGATTCACTTCATATTCTCATTGGGGTTTTTTTTTTTTTGGTCACAAATTTGTGTTTGACGCTGTGAAGACGGGAGTAAAATTAAATGGAAGATGCTTATTTTTTAATTAGCTTCTAGGAACTGGCATTTCAGTGACATTTTGTTTCTCTGTATCATGCTCTCTTCCAGGTGTGAGAAGATAATGACTTTTTACATCTGCTGTCCAAGGATAAAAATTAATAGTTATTCTCTCAAAATCAAACACTTAACGTAAAGCTATCTGTACACTGTGGGAGGAAGTGATGTCCAGAAGAAATACTGGAAAAAATATGCAAGAGGATAAAAAAGTAAGGCTACATATCCTCGAGGGATAGAGTATGTTTTTAATAAACTACTAAAACCATCATCTTGGCTACCATGAAACAGTGTTGAGCTTTGGAAAAGGAAAAGTGATGGAAAACATGGAGGGAAGCAGCTTTGAAGACTTTAAAGTGTTCAGATGCCATAAAAATATATACAGTCATGAGAAGAAGTTAGTACCAATCTATTAGTGTGAAAGAAGATAATAAAAATCAGCTGACCATACTGAGTCCTATAATTAGGCAAATATGACCCTTAGATGAAAAAATAAGTAGAATTTATTACATTAGTGAGCCAAATAAATAAATAAAATAAACTGGAAGTGGACAATGCTAAGTATCCCCCTGGTGGCGGCCATGTTTGGTCCCTTGTAGGTCAACTGAAAGCTGCTCAGAGCAGTCTGTTAGACTATATATCTTTAAAATAACAGTAATTATGATCTCCAAACTCTTAATTCACACCTTAGATGTCAAGGTCACCAAAAATACTCAACACTAAAGAGTTAAAGTCATACACTATAATGCAGGTGTCACTCAAAAAAACCCCAAACAAACATATTTCAATATGCAGACATAAATTTGTAGCTCTGTATACTTTGATGATGTGTGAAACTTAACTATGGAGGCTTTTTTTTGTATCAGGGTGTAAATATGTTCGTTTGTGCTGCAAAGTTGGAGGTTTTTAGCATGAAGGTCAATGACTATCGACTCTTTTCTGGATGCAGCCTCTAGTGATGATTAATGAACTGAGCTTTTTGGCGTCGGTTTAGCGAGCCGAGTGTAATGCCTAAACTTACATTCGAGCAAAGAGGTACTTTGTGTCACCTACATTATCATCATTTATTAATTAATTTATTTGACCTTGGTTTCATTTTTATCAGATATATCATATATGGTTTTTATTAACCTTTTACATACACATATGCACACAAACAGGATTTACTGTTGCATACAACAATATTTGTAAAAATCTTGTGCCAAACCTGGTATATATATATATATATATATATATATATATATATATATATATATATATATATATATATATATAT